>KL868954.1:0-12954 GCA_000611955.2 Stegodyphus mimosarum | reverse complement strand
TTAAGAAACTCAACGATTTCAAAGCGAGCAATAGCAACACTGTACGAAAAAAAAAAAAAAAAAACACTTTTATCTCTAACGCACCAGACTGTGTATCGGTAATTCGAAAGATATGCTTTTTTAAATATTTTGTGATATTGTTGTTGAATTGAATTTTATGGTTTAAGTGCGACGAGCATGATATTTAATAAATAAAGATAACACACAAAACGTTAAAAAACGCCCCTTTTAGCGTAAATTACGTTCTTCAATATCTCCTATATAAAGTATTTTCTTTATATTCCCATTATGTTACCGTATATATTAACTATCTCCTAATGAGCACTTTTAATCTGTTCTACTAAATTTTTAAGGCAAGGGATTAACAGATTTTGCATTCTAAAAGTCTTAGAATTAATTTAAAAGTAAAATACATGCTTATAAATTTTATAAATGATCATTGCAAAAGATGGCAAAAAAGTGTCATTCGGAGTAATTTCTAGGCAAAACTTATAATTATTTTAACGAAAGTTTAATTTTTGATTTTATTTACGTAGCAATTTTTAGCTCTGAAATATTGCGTTTCTAGAAATAAATTTAAGATTTTAATAAATTCACGTATTCAGATTCTAAGAGATGCAAACACTGTGTTTCTTTTACTATGAGTTTCTATATGTTTATGTTGTTCCACGAGAAGATAAAATGGCGGTAACGTTAGCAAGTATTAATAAACTAAAAAACAATTTTATTGGGAAATTTATCTACCTTGTGTGGAAATTCAACTGATGGCCCTTTCAACTTGCGATATATACTTTATATATTTTAATTTGTGATCTTTAGATAAGGGACAGTTTTGGATCTTTTCCATTATAGAATAATACGCGCACCAAGCAATTTTCTACAGAAAGATGAGATGAGGAAAAATGTATCCATACATCATGCATAAAAATATCTTAGACAGTATACATTATACTAATAAGCATTAAAATTTGCTTGCAATAAATAACAAAATAACAGGAAAATCAAACATTTTATACTTATATATTTGTAAATGGGATAAATTAATATAATAGTACTTGCTAAAACATTACAAAAGGCTTAAAGTTGGAATGGAAAAATATGTTCCTAGAAAATTTCAAACTTCTCAGATGTAAAATTTTGTTATCATAGCCATAATTAGATATGTTATCTGTTACTTATTTCTGCTTGTTCTGTAAATTAATTGTGGGAATCCTTACTTTTTTTGTGGAAACGAGTATAAAAAAATTCAAACGACAGTTGATGTCAGACATGTTATTATGAAATTTCTTAAAAATGGAAAATCTCTGCCTGAAATAGAGAATATGGCAAATAAAACATGCTATTATGCGGTATATTTTAAATAACTTGGGAGTTGAACTTTAGAAAATAAGTGTATTTTCTAGAGCTAGTCAAGGAAGATGAACGATTCATTTTGCTGAAAATTTAATTAAATCCTTTTGTAAGGTCTTTTGCTATTGCATCAGAACTCGGGGAAACTACCAAAAAAAGGTTCATTCTAGTACAATTAGAAATCTCTTTAAAAAATCTGGATATCATTCTCGAGTAACTTGACGGAAATATTTATAAGAAAAGATAACAAAGCAGTGAGGTTTGAATTTACAAAGGAATTCAAGAACTTTGGCAGCAAGTAATTTGTATCATATGAAAGTTAATTTAATCTTCGGTAATTAAATAAACCCACCTCAGCATCCATTAAGATGCCTGCCACTGACCCCACGTCATAGGCAGTGTCAAATGGATTTTTGCCGAACTCGGACAAGCTCGAGTGTGACCGACTCTAGGCATGTGATCTTCAGTGGTAAGTCCCAATTCAGTTTCAACGCTGATGACCAACGCATACGCGTGTGGAGACGGCCAGGCCAACGTTCCGATCTGGCATTTGTTGTCGAGCTGCATACGTTGATTACACAAGATGTGACAGTGTGGGGAGCCATTTCTGGGACACACGATCACTTCTAGGCGTCCTTGAAGGCACTACGACGGAACATGGACAACATTTTCACGCCGGTTGTACTGCTTATGCTATCAAGTCGCTCAGGTGCCATTTATCAGCAAGATGACGCACGTTCGGATGCTGCGCGACACTCCCAACTATTTCACTCAGTCGGGGGCCCCATTATCAAGGCATTAACATGCCCTTAACATGAGTCGCCCTTAAAATGAATTAGAAGCCACCCGCCGAGGATGATCAGTGAGGACATAGCTCTCACAGTCTGGCATTCGGGTGGCTCAGCCCCCCCCCCCCGATGTCTGACAAATTGTACAAAAACTGCCTGCAACACGGTTTACCTTTCCGACTGCAAGGCTCCAAAGTTACACAGAGACCCTTTGCGACCCGGGCACGACTCCGGTCGCGAAAAATGAACCATGAGCAGTGTTCTTTCTGTAATGCAAGAAACGTGTGATGGCGAACCAACTGAGAACTGGGAAGAACAAAACCCACTCAGGCCGCTGCTACCATCCACTATGTAGCGCAGAATCACAACCCCGGGAAACGACAAAACAGTAGCAGTACGGCCTCTGCCGAGCCTGAATCGACTACGGAATAAACGATGGTTCTAGTCCTGTGAAGACCGATTTTGTGCCTCGTGGTTGAGCTAAGTACAGATCCTAGGCAGTACTTCCCAGGAATTCATCTGAACCCCCCCGGGGGGAGTCGACACACCCAACAATGTCTTCAAGGACTTGACGTGTTCCCGTAGCCTGCCAGGTAATCGGGCCTCTCGCTAGTAGAGAAAATCTGGGACATGCTTGGAAGGCAACTGTTGACATCCCAGAATATTGCTGAATTAACTGGCCAGTTGCAAAGATTATAGCATAATCTTCTACAGGGGTCATAGGTCACCTACCTAATTCGATAACACGCCATGTTTCAGTTTGTATAATTGGCTATACTACTTATTGATTTGTAACATTTTTTCATACCACAACTTCTTAATAAAACCATCTTTTGTTCTGAATTTATAATCATTTGTTTATCTCCTCATACACTACATACATGGTAAGTTTTGTGATAGTGGTACGTTTCCTTCTGGGTGCATATATTTTTTGCGACAGAGTGTATTTTTTAGTGATAATTTCATTTATATAAGTAAACAGCTTCTTTAAACTGAAAATTCTTTACAAAATATTAAATTATTTTTATATTATGCAAGTTATACGGATATTTTCCCCCTCATTGTATATGCATCAAAACTGCTTATCTGAACCTTAAAATTAATACTATTCTTATTTTAAAATTCAGTTTGGACAATAACAAGTTTTTTTAAACAAATTTGTTTTCCTAATTCTTTCTAATTAGTTCTTTTATCAAAATAACTAACCTAAGAGATATATTCTTTTATGTTTAGAAAAGTGTTATTATAATCAAAGTGAGGTGAAGAAGAATGTTATATTTCCTCTCTGGAAATATCAAGTGGGCGGATATATATTTTGCAGGAAAATAATTTAGAGCACATTTTCATAAAAAAAGAGGAATTATTTTTAAGCTAATAGATAGATGCTTTTTAAAAATTGTAGAGACATTAGGTTATTTTGGAGCAGGAGTGATGAAAAATGAGCAACGCCTTCGCCGGGAATTAAACCACGGACCTCTGAAATACTCACCCAACGTGCTGACCACTACACCACGAAGACAAGCGAAGGTGGCGGGAGAAATACTTTATAAAGTAATAACATCAATTATAATTTATCGTATCCTTTGGTAATGGTCTTACATCAATTCTCATCTACTGGCAAAGAGTTCTCAAAATTGTGCAGCGTATTCGCCGAAAACCTCCAGCAGTAGTTAGGAATGAATTCTTTTACAGCTTTGTTTCGTTCTTTTCTCTGCAAATATTTCCTTTTATTCTAAAAGTCATCAAAATTTTATTGAATTCGCTCTCATAGATCAAAGATTCGAAATTGTTGAATAAGAAAAGATTTTGTCATCTAAAATATGAAAGAAAAATTAAAAATTCGGCATTTAAAACTTTAATTTCTTGATTTGTTTTTCTAATAATTTCAAAAGACTTGGTTTTGACAGTAGATGAAATAATTCTTTCCTTCCATTTTATTTTCTCGATATAGTTTCTATTAAATATAGATAAATTTTTGAATTTTGGCTAAAAATGCTAAATTTTGGTTAAAGATAACAAAGAATTCAATGAAAAAACAAATTAAGTACTTGAGGATTAAAACTACATTTTGCATAGAAAATTAGGTAAAATTTAAACTGTTACTCTTGTTGTTAGGTTGTCTTGTTAGGTAAAATTTATAAGAGGTACACTGCGGGAAAAAAAAAAAAAAGGACAGTTCTGTGTCTCCCGTTCTACTAGATTTATATAAAGCATTGCTATAAAATAGGTTACTTTGACTATTGGACTTTTTCTGAAATGACATGCCAATATTCTTCCATATTTCGATTCTACGAATCGAATTATGCCTACATATTAAATTTTGTAAAATATGGTGCGAAATTTACGGAAAAATTGAAAAAGTTATCTTGGCGCATTTTTTTCAGTTTGCGCCAAGAATAATTCACTTGGCAAACATCTTAATGTATGGAAACCTATTTTTCCCCCTATTTTATTTGCGCATTAGCGGAAAAAAGTCACATCCTTCATACTTTCAAATAATTTTTACAAAGTGCCTACCACATTTGATGTTATTATTGCTTTCAACAAATATGTTAAACTTCAAAACGCGCCAATAAATAAATTCATGTATGTCTTCGGCAATTTTGAATAAAAAACTAATTTTTGAAGGTATGTTTAGAAATATGTCTACTTTAAGATGATGGTAAAACTTTTATAGATTATAAGTAAAAATTGTTTTCGGAAAATTTATAAAAAATAGTTAATAATACAAGTTTTCGAAATAAATTATAAAAATTGGGCAAAAACTTGGCATATCATTTCAGAAAAAGTCCGATTTTGTGTTAAAATACCTATATTAGAACAATGTTATATATAAATCTAATACATATCTTAAAGGGCGCTTTCGTGACATGAAAAACGCAAGCTGAATTTCGGCAATCGGCCCAGTAGAACGGAAGGTATACGAGAACTGTCCTTTTTTTTCTGGCAGTGTACATTGTATAAAACTTTGAACATTATTTTAGCTATATCAGGGCTATTTAAGTACTCTTTTTCATTCTATATAAGAAAGTGTTTTCTTTACTTATTCTTATAGGAGCTGAATCTTAGATGATTCAAGGATATTAGAAAAGGTGGCTATTCATGTTTTATTTATGGGTTACTGCAGCTGTAACCGAGGATGGATTTTACTCTTGCTTATTCTTCCTGTTTCGGTAACAGAATGCACTTTTAAATTCGAAGATTGTAGTATGTATTTTATCTATACATTTATTATTTTAGAATGAAAAGTACTAATTTGCAAAAGTTTCAATTCATTGTTCGGTTTACTGAATCTCATGCATGTTCAGAAAAATGCATTTTGAGTTAAATTTGTTAGTTTAACATAATATTGCGTAAGATACGCAAATTACCGAAATGCAAAAAAATTAAGCATATATATAGATTTCTATACATTTGAATAACTGCAACTATTCTAGGTGAAATCGATCAAACGAAGTTTTTAAATCATTGCGATGAATATTTATCATATCGCAATCTGTAGCAGTGGTATTTCTAGGGTGTATCTATCTATTTGCTGCAAGGCATGTGGAAGTCTTTAAGATCGAAATCTTTAGTCTGCTGCAAGGCATGTCGAAGTCCCATAGGTATTCAGCGGTATTCATATCTGGCAAACTCTAGGATCAGAAGAACATAAAGTGAAGATCAAAAACCAGTGGAGTTATTTTTGTAACGCAGAAGGTTTATACCAAACCTGTCTTGCTTAACATTCTGCTGAGAGAATGGATCCGTAGCTTTAAGCGATTTCCTCCGCTTAAGGATAAGTTAACTGTTCAGAAGTTCCTCCGCTTAGCTGTTCGAAAACTGAATATGCTATTCTTTCGAATTATAGCAACAAAGCGCCAATGTTTATTTATTTTTCAGCGATCGTAGATAACTAGTATGTGTTCAATTCCAAGTAATGACGATGTTCTCTGGTTCAGATATGGAAATACGTTGATCTTGTGGTATCATCAGTGTTACCACCACATCGGGGTTAATAGATATCTATTACCGGGTTAATAGATATCTGCTAAACTTCTTAATTTCTCGAAGCCTTGATATTTTAATGTTATATATATATATATTGCATATGTTCCTAATCTCATAAATGTCGTTCACTTTATAGACAGTACATTGCTGACTAAGAGCACGAGAGACACAATCAATGATGCAACATTTTCTTTCTTTAAAGGACTGTCTTCATACTTAGATACTGGTTGATGTGTTTAACTGATTAATGTAAAGCACGTCTGTCTTCTTAAGGAGAGGAATGCTTTTGGGAGGACGTGTAAGAAACAGTGGCTTGATTATGCGTTATACATTAGAAAAACCAAGCCAACCACCTTAAGTTCATTTATACAGCTCCGCCTATGCTGGCCTAGGAGTTTCGCATGACTCTTAAGTTTTTAGCAGCAGAGGCATTCGCAGTATACTTAATTGATGTCTGTGATAGTCCAGCAGCATTCGGTGTCTTGGAGAAAAAGTGTGCTCCTTTGGAAGATTGCAACCTGAGCATGGTTGCAATCTTCCAAAGGAGCATACTAAAGAAACATACTAAAGAACTACATACTAAAGAAAGAAGTTTGAAACTTTTAACTATTTCATCATATTTGTTGCAACCTTTTGGTCCCATTATTAGTCAGAATCATTCAGAACAGTTACACCTAATATTTTGGCATTTCAATCAAGAATTAATAGACTAGTTTAAGGAGTCAAATATTCTATTTTAATATTAAAGAAAGTAGTGCACTTAAAATACATGCATTATGAAATAATCTATGAAACTGCATATAAATTTTAATAGCTATACTTAGCCTATCAGTTAGCAGATTATATAAAGAGATGCATTATTATGATTAATATGATTACACGAGAAAGGAAAATATATCCATAGTTAGTAAGAAATACAATAAATTTCATTGAATTTATTAAGGGTTATTAAAAAATGGGTGTTTTGTTTGAATATATTTTGCTTAGTTAATTTCTATCTTCATTTATTTACTGACCATATTTTTTATCAGCATTTTCTTTCTTACGATTATTTGTAGCTAAAAAAGTACATAAACGAGCTACGTATTTCCTGCATACTGCCATTCTAATCCTCTAGGTAAAGAAGATGGTATAGTCCAAGTATCTGTTTTCAGAGTTTCTCCAGATCCTATAGATATGAAGAAGAGTATGTCCGTAACAGCAAGAGGAGAACTAATCAACCGCGTGCCTCCCGGGGCTATGCTGGAAACTAAGTATTATAGACTTCGCTCGGTTTTTGGTTTACAGATGGATTTTCCTATACCTTGTTTGTTTGGAAAATATGGATCATGGTATGTAAGAATTTTTTAACAATGCCCAGTTTTAAATGACGAACTGAAACGATATTTATGGTATCAATTTAATTTAGTGGTTTGCTTTACTGCAAATAATAACCAAGACAGTTTTTTATTTACATGATTAATACGCATGATAACGTAATTGATTTTAAATTAGTCGTTATGTATTTTAGTTGATATTATTTAGCATTTTTTATAACACTGCCATTTATTGCATTAACTATTTGAGAATTTTAATAACTGTATAATAATTTAACTGTATAATACTTTATTAATACATATTATTGTGTTGCTAATAAAAAGTACATTTTCGAAGTATATTTCCAAGAATCACAAACTATACATTTTTAGCAAATAAACGTTTTCTAGTTGATAATGTGTTCTCAGTTTATATAGTTGTGAAAGTAATTCTGAATTTTGCAGCTGTGAATTAACGAAAATATTGCCTCTTAGTAAATATAAAGTTACAGACATTCACTTTAAGGTATTTCGCCCGCCTTCTTTGCCAGCCTTCGTGATGTAGTGGTCAGTACACTCGGCGCGTATTGAAGAGGTCCGTGGTTCGAGTCTCGGCCAGGGCATTGCTCATTTTTATCTCTCCTGCTTCTAAATAACCTAATGTATCTACAGTGGCACACGAACTAACTAAAGGTGGTGGATGATGATTCTCCACCACCGGGATTTGGCGATTGGATCTATAATCTCCAATTGCCCCTTTAAAGGCGGAGTATATAAGGTATTTCTCCCGCCTTCTTAGCATGCCTTCGTGGTGCAGTGGTCAACACTTTCGGCGCGTATTCGAGAGGTCCGCGGTTCGAGTCCCGGAGACGGCATTGCTTCTTTTTCATCTATCCTGCTTTCAAAAAATACCTAATGTATCTACAACTTACTTTTTGAGATTTAATATTCATCATAAGTAATAAAAGAGCTATAGTTTTAGCACAAACTCTTCCGAAATAACGCACAGACAAATGCATGTACGAGTACATTCATGCACATGCACAGGAAATAATGCAGCCGACGTTTGTTATAATAATATCTCGCTTCGTTAAAGAAATGTGTTATAACCAATGACTGTTGCAACGAAAATGGATTTTATGTGCTGCCATCAGCTGGGAACGTTTTTGCATTAGTCTTCGTAATGAATTGTTTGTGAGACGTCGTTATAGCAAATACAATTATAATTTTGCGTTAGCTTTCGCAAATACAGCGAATAGGTGAATTTATAGCTGTGCATACTATATGCATATTATAAAATGCTTATCTATACAGTTCGAGGAAGAATTTACCACAGTTTCAATTTTATAAGAAAGCAGCAAGATGTTAGCCGGGCTTAATCCCTTTGAAACATCATAAAATTCTTTGACTATGATAAATAGTTTATTTATATTACTGATAATTATTAGGAATTATTAATATAGATTTTAGAATTATTATTAGTATCAACACTAACAATAATATTTTTCTTTCAAGTACGCTGCCATTTTGTGATTATCTAGAACGTTTCAAAACTCAAATATGTCCGTTCTTCTCCAATGAATTGCACTGTGGGTGTCCTGTCTTGGCTGGTATTTATGGTGGTGAAAATGTGGAAATCGAAATGACGGATTTAACTGCAGTAGGACGATTCATTGCAAAGGTAAAAAATAGCTTTGAAGTATCTCCACTCACAAATGCTTTATGTACCAACATAATTAGAGCCTAAGAGGATTAAAAACTAAGGGGATACGAAGATTTTGGGAATAATTATATTGAATTTCTAAATTTTTATATTTCGCTTTTCATTTATTTACAATTAGTTTTATTGTTTGGAAATATAAATCTCACTTTATTAAGTTTATTGATTTGACTGATGAATGGCCGATTGACTGGAGGGTGAAAACATTCATTGCTCGTCCTGAGTTCTGCTTTGACAGTCGAACAAGCGTGCTACATGAGGGTTTCGAGGACTTTTCGATTTGTAACATAATTAAACTAGCTTTATTTAGAAACTCTTTGAAGAAAGCATCCTTCGCATAATCTTTGCGCTGTTTGCTGGAATTAAATAATCCGATTCAGTCTTAAATCTCAGTTCTTAGCTATATATCTTCCTTAAGTTATCGGTTAAGTAATAAACTGTTCAACAAGCATATAAATTTGTAAATAAAACAATTAAAATTAATTTTAATGCTTTATTTCTTTGGCCTCCTATTTTTTGTCCCCCCCTAAAAAAAGTGAAATAGAAATTATTGCGATTTGCTCCCTGATAGGTATTGAACAATAACTATGTAAATCTAGTACTTACAATAAACTCTTAACTCAGGAGAAATTTAATTATAATCTCTGCTTAAATAAAGTCATCATTGATTAAATATAACTCTAGGAAACCCTTTTTAAGTTATTCATCATTTTTCTAAATTTTAAAACTGTCTAAACTTTCTATGATTCGACCAGGAAACAAACGTAAACGGCTCAAATAATAACCGCTGAGTTTTTGATTAATTAAAAAAATTCTAAATTTAATACCAAAATATATTTACCAATTATTAAATTTATTCAATAAATTTCATATCGATATTTTAATTAGGACACAGATCAGATATGTTTTTGAGACCGCATTTCTGAATTTAAAACGTTGATAAACTGGCAGTTTTAAATATATTTTTCTTCACTTTTTAAAACATTTCATTGCTTTCAATAGTTCAAATTCTTATTATTCATAAGATACAGTTGTCAGATCTGCTGTACAGGGCGAACAGTTGTTCCCCCTGTACTGCAGGTCATACATAGGCTGGTGGTGGCGGTATTATGCTTTGGGGGACATTCTCATGAGCGGCTCTGGGAGAGTGAGTTGTGGTAGAACAGACCATGGAAGCTGCGGACTAACTAAATATAACTGCGGATCATTGCACCATGACAAAGCGTCTGCCTTCCGAACTGGAAATGGAATCATCCAGCAGGACAACGCCCCATGTCACATGTGATAAGGCTTGAATTGTGTTGGAGTGGTTTGAGGAGAGTAAAGATGAATTCCAATGAATGTGCTGGGCACTTAATGTGCCGGATCTTAATCTAATAGAGCACATTTGGAATGTCTTGGAGCGGCAGCTCAGAGCTCAAACATCACCCTGTCCGAAAAGCTTTGAGTGACAGCCATTTGGTACAACCTGTCTCCAATCATGTACCAAGAACATGTGGCATGCCTAAGAAGGTTAGTTGCAGCTGCTTTGCAGGCTGAAGATCGCACAATGCGTTATTGAGTAGAAGGTCATAATGTTTTGGCTCTTCAAGGTATACATGTATGCAGATGGATTCAAAAATCCTCAGAAAAACTTTAAGGATAAGTCAGACGTACAAAAGCAAGTCGTTTTTACAATCGCACATGTAGACGCAAACACAATGGACAACCGCTAGGGAAAAGTATTTGCAAGCGGGTGAATTGAGACATATGTTTCAGAGTCATCCGAGGCGCAAATATTGCCGATGTAAGGTGAAGCACTACAGTCATCCAAAAGTGACAAAGATAGTTTTTATCCTTGGGAAAGCAAAAGGGAACAGCAGTGTAGCATAGCTTTTATATCAAAAGCGTTGTAAAAATCTGTAAAAATCATCCAGTGTTTAGTCCTTTACCACCGATTTATGCACAATAGCATTCGAAGTAAACAGATGGTGTGGACGAAACCGAACAACGCTTTCCCGTATCACAGCAGAAGCGATCATACGCGAAGGTAAGTGTGACCAAGTACGGGAACCATTTCTCTAAAGCTTGGCGTTTCGCAAATCGTATGATAATTCTATGCTTTTACTACATTCAACGTGTTTCAGCACTCAGAATTGGAGTGTACAACCTGCGGTTTGCATTTTAAGTTTGGTTAAGAAGCCGGAACGCAGACTGATTTTTTATTACAAGTTCGTTTCATGGACGAAGCTGCATTTTCAAAGAACGAGGTAACGAATATGCACATTTGGGCGTATGACAATCCACCAGGAACTAGACTATATGGTGTTCAATAACACTTAGATAAAAATCGAAGCCTATACCTTCTTCCAGAAACGGCTCGATGGAAGAACGTATCGGATATCTTTGGAGTTACTAACCTGCTTATTATCCATAACACATGATTTCAGCATGACAGATCGCTCGCACATTTCAGTTAAACTGGGCATCATTATCTCAATGCGACTTTCCAGAGAAATGGAGCTGCCGTGGCGGCTTCGTCATATGAACTTAAAGATTCCTTGGCTGTTTCCCTTGAATTCTTCTTGTGGGTACGTGAAAAACCGCGTATATTAAACCCTGCAACGCCAAACGAAGATTTTGTAGCAAGAGTCATTGAAGCAGCTGAACGGATCCACGAGAGATCTTACATCTTTGAAAATGCGCGACGATTCATTTACAGAAGTTGCGAAGCATATATCGCTTTAGACGGCAAATTCTTTGAGCTCTTACTTTAAGTACTAAAATTATTTGTTGTTATTTTATGTAAAATGTGATTACTTTAAGAACTAAAATGATTTGTTGTTGATTTATGTAAAATGTGGTATTAAGTACTACTTGTCATTGTAACTGTGACATCGCTCACTACTTGTCATTGTGCTATTTATATCTGAACATACACACTTGTGTTATGCCTGCGTTATGCATTTTCAACTTATATTTCATTAGACCTGCAATGTACGTATTATTCGGAACCTTTTAGTTAATGCACTGAAAAAGGGCCCTCTCTAGCGGTCGCCGTTGCGTTTGCAACACCGTGTTCCGGGGGGAAAATCGAGTTGTTTTTATGTACCTGACTTTGTAAGAATACTTTTGAATCATACTGAAAATAAATGAAAAAACAGGTCGAAAAGGAAAATCATAGGTAGAAGAGACCGAAATAAGAAAATTTGTTAACGGAATGGTGATTTGAAGTGGTAGAAGTTTCTGTTAAGATCGGCAACTAGTTGTGAAACTAGTTGTTGTCTAGTTGAGAAAATCAATGATTCTCCGTGCGGTTTTCTAACGGCATTTTGTCTATGGAATTGTAGCCAGAAACAGGAGCAAATGTTCAGAATATGCACAAACTCTTGAGTAGTCAGCTGACGAATCGCCAAACATTCGAACTTATAAATGGGCATGCATGCATGGGTTAACGCCAGATGCTACTAACGGCCCTTAACGTATCGGGTGGCTTAAATCTGTTCCTTGACCACCACGATCACCAGATATAACATGTATGGATTTCTTCTAAGGGGATATTAAGAATGCATTACGAAAGTTTCATTGATTCCGGTGAAGATCTACTGGTCAGACAGTCAGTTGCTATTAGAATTGAGCGTAAAACGCCTGGGATCTTTGGAGTTGTCTGCCAGTTTCATATTCCGCTGTTGTCAATCTTGTATTATTGTTGGTGATGGGGTCCTTTAGAATACTTGTTGTAAAAGGCTGACTCATTAGAAAGTTTGGAGCCCACCAGCGGCCGAGCGGTAAAGACGCTAAACATTGGTAGTTCGGTCCGAGGTTCGAATCC
>KL868953.1:0-12784 GCA_000611955.2 Stegodyphus mimosarum | reverse complement strand
TGGAATGTTAGCATTGATGCTATTTAAAATTTGACATCTTCTTTCTAAGAATTCCAAAAATGTGTCAAAATCTGGTACTTCATTATCCTTTAGTGTTAGCTCATACTGGTTTCGTGTTTTGAGGTGTAATTGTTCAAGAACACCATTTAATAATAAAATATTCGATAGTTTATCTCTTGCGAAATCTAAGATTTTTAAGGATCTAAGATTCTTCTTAATATTGTCTAACATGAAGCGAAGCTCTTTAGCAGATTCATGTTTTATTGATGGCATATTTAGAGTGTTTTTAATATAACAGTCTACAATTATTCCTTTATTCTCGTATCTTTGTTCTAAAGCTTTAAAAGGTGTAGAAAAGTTATCGTCTGATGTTTCTAAAGATTTGGCATCTTCCTTTAAAGCCCCATGTAGTAATGGAGCTTTTCAGTTTCGGAAAGTTCCGGATTTTCTTTGATTAAACCAGTCTTACACAAATTCCATTCTTCAAATTTTCCGCTAAAATTCGGAAGCGGAATTTTTGGCAGTTTTTTAAGTCTTTTTAAACTGATCATTACGCACAGAATAACTTTCTTGTGTAGGGCTGTCATTATTTTGATTTGTTACAGATTCATAAGTTTTGTACTTAAGTTAATAGAGGTTTTCAGATTTACCTCTAATTATTGAATATCCTCTTCCACTTGAGACAGCAAAGCTTCCGCTTCTTCAAACTCATCATCCTTGAGTATTCTGTAATAGGCGTTTTTCAGCACTTCGAACTTTTCATGAATATTTACCACCGTATCCAAATGAGCTTGTAACTGCGCAATATCCAGTTCATTTTGCTTTTCTGTTGCTATTACAGCATTTGAAATCCTTGTTAATTGTCCTTTGAGGTTTCTGCGTTTGCGATTTAAAGCTGCGATACCCATGGTCATTGTCAGCTTTTAGTCTCAAACCGATAGCGTTTAATCCATAAGTTCTCAGGTTCTTCTCCATCTCGACGGACCAAAATGTGCGTAGTTTAGCTTAGTAAAAAATAAGATGCGTAAGTAACGATATCATTTAATTATTTATTCTTAGCGAGAATAGAAACGGTTACTACAGCGAGTACATTCTGCGCTTGAGCGTTCTTCTGCGTAGAGGAATATGCCAGTTGCCAATTCTCAGAAACTAAGCTTTACATTATTTCTTGTTGCCAGATCTAACAGATTAAGATAATAAATGCACAATAACAAAAATGCGACGGGAAAGTGCTCCGTCAGCCAAACGATAAAGTTACAAGTATGGAACAAGGCTAAAACTGCATTTCAATTTATTGAACTTACAATTTTATCAAAATTTTGAATTCAAAGTTTTTTTTTACTATTGCAATATTTGTTAACGTTAAAAAATATTATAACTTTCTATAAGTCCTGCATTAAGTAACTTCTTTCGATACGAAATATGAATGCTACTGAAAATAATGTTTTACAGAGTATGCGAGTATTTTTCAATTATTTTAAGCATTATTTCTAACTATTTTAAATATTATATAAGTTAATCTTATAAATATAAATAAATTGTAACTGTAGGAGGTTGCTCAAAATAGAGTAAACGGGAATTAAAGGTAGAAGGGCCAATCATTTTTACAAGGTTTCTAGATATCTGTAAAAACGGCTTTGAAAATATTCGATTGATTAAGAAATCTATGACTGGAGCATTGTTAAGTAGCATAGCCAGCATCAATATATTTCAGTATTTAAGGAAAAATGTTCCTTCAAAATTAATCAACTTGTTTTCAGTTACAAACTCTGTAGCAGAAAATATATTTAAGGCTTTAAAAGGGACTTCATTTACAGTTAATTCCTACTTAATGTTTTATTAGTTTCTTTTTGCTTTACTGGCCTATCCGCATTTGCTTTATTTACTCGTTCTACTCATTTACATAAATGAAATAACAAACTAAATATAAAAAGACTTAAAGATGACTCACAGAAATTTTAATATCTGCAAGAGTTCTTGTAGCATCTTGTTGACCGACATCTTTTGTTTGTGAGGCTTTAATTACTGTTAGTTTTCAACGGATCCTGTAGCGTTAGTAACTTTAAAATTTAATTAATTTAGTTAAAAATGAGAACTGCAATCTTTCCCCGAATTAAAATAAGTTTTGTGTGTTATTCTATAATTTGGTTTCCTCCCTTAAGCTGCTTGTTATGTTACAGGTTGTAATATGCAGCTGTGACCTGCTATAAATTTTAAATGTGGACAAATCAGGCTGTGGTTACAATAAATTTATTTTGTTCGTTTTTTAAGTTTAGTGAAATTACAATTTAATTAGTGGTCTGAAGGGATAACGCACCAAGGTTATGGACAAGTCTGAGGAGTTGCATGAGAAATTCAATGAAACTTTACTAAAATCTGATATGAAAAGAAGAATAAGAAATTTTGGAGCCGCATTTTTACCATGGTATGATGAATAAAAAATTAAAATCCAGAATAGGATCGGAGGACTCTGAGAGTCTCTGAATTTTTAAAAAGTGCTGAATGTTTCAAGTAACAGCTCAAAATTTCCGGTTTAGGGCAAGTAGTGATGACAGAAATTAATTCGGGATTTCGTACTCTAACATAATCTATATCTAATGTTAAAATACAAACTTTTGTTCAATGTACTGTTAAAGAATCTGCAATGTACTATTACGTAAAATTCTTAACTAAAAATATAATCCCAGGAGTTGGTCGCATTTTACTCGTATGAACTTCTGAACTGCTCAAGTATTCTTTGGCTGGGATCTCAAGAAGTATTTCTTTGTTTCTGAACAATTAGGAGCAGCAGCTAATATCAAATGTTTCTCAAGAATGAGCTAATAATATAATTTTTAGGAATAAAATTATATTTGCTATTATAATTTGCAAATTTTGAATACAGATTAGATATCATCGAAAAAGAAGTTAATCCTAAATTAAAAGAAGCAAAATTGCATCATTTTCGATGTATAACCGCTGTACGTATTTGAGTGAAGAAAGGATTAATGCCGTAAAAGAAATGTTTTCGCTATCATAAAAGAAAGAAGAAGAAATCAAGGTGTGATTAAGCGGAAGACGTGGCAGATAAAGCCGCTTGTTGAGAAAGGGAAAAACATTCAATAAAAAATAGATGTTTAAATTTCGGCGATTAAAAGAGGAAAGATGGAACATTTTACTAAAATAAGAAAACTTTGTAGCTATGGCAATTATGTAATTTTAATTAAAATTATTATTGAATTAAAATGATTTAACTTTAATTAAAATAATTATTTCTTGAATCCTGGCATCAATTTCTCGCCAAACTAAAATAACATATACTTTAATATGCATTACTAAGCGGTAAAATTTGTATCATGTTCGCTAGCTTTTGTAACATTATACAAGAACTTGGGAAGGACGCTAAAGTAAAATTCATTAGAAATCTAAACGAGCAAGTGAAAATTTTAGGACCTGGTGTATATTATCAAAATTTAATTTATTATCAATTATGTATTTTTGTAAGTCATCTGATTCCCGGAAATATGCAACGATAAAATGAATAAAAGCTTAAGCCGTTAATAAACTACTACTCGTGTTATTATGTAGACAAATTAGGGTTTTTTTTTTTGAGGAGGAGATGAGAAAAATGAGTAATGCCCTTGCCGGAACTGGAACCACGGGGCTCTCGAACACGCGCCAAGTGTGCTGGCCGTTACACCACACGAAAGTATACAGAAAGGAGGTTTATACAATCCTCCTTTTAAAAGGCGACTGGGAATTAGGGGACTCAATTGTCAAATCCTGGTGTTGAAGAATAATCATCCACCACCTTTTAAAGTTCAGGCGCCACTGTAGAGGCATTAGGCTATTTCGAAGCAGGAGACATGAAAAATGAGCAATGTTCTCGCCGTGACTGGAACCACGGACATCTCGAATATGCGCCAAGGAAGCTAACCGTTACACCACGAAGGCATGCCGAAAGGAGGGAGAGAATACCTTATAATTGCTAACAACAAAGGTATTATAATGAGACCAAAAGACTTGAATAAGATTTAAAATTTCCACGCTGTGCTCATTGTAGAGAAATAATAAAATTCTGATGTCTCTGAAGTAAGGGACAAATGCCCTTTCGGTGTTATGGAATCAGGTTAATGATGGATGCTTTATAAATTCTTCTGTGAGTGAAACTTAGCAATATTATTGTCTTTTAAAGTGAAATAAAAACAAAGCTGGAATACATTTAACGCGTGTCCAATTCCTTCCTCAGCAAAAGGCGCTCAAAATATGTTATATCACTCATTTGTCAATAAAGAGTATTAAATTTCTCAATAAACAGGATTGATTTTAGCAATTGATGAAAATAAGAAAATAACTTTGATAAAATATTATCTTTACTATTAGTTTGTTTGTTTTAATGATTTTATGTAACACTTTACTTGCCAGATCAGTTTCACAACTTCGCTGCCATGTTGATGATAGTCCAGCAGCCAGCCAGAGGTACCGTTTGAAAGTTGCACATTTTTCGCCTTAGTGCTAATAACCTTCAATATTCCAATCAACTTCAGAAATCTAGGAAATTCTTAATAGTTTCCCTGTTTCATTTCCAAGGGTGCTTCATAGTTCAAAAAAGGTTTATTTTTCACAGCTTCAAAGACAAGGTTAACAAGTCAAACTTCTATGCGCTAGAGGTTATCACAAATACTCGGATTCTCTTAGTCTTGAGATATCACGATAACTGTGATGACTGATGGGAGAAAAATCAACATAAAAAATATATTCCTAAGTGTATATATTCGATGATCTTGATTAGTTGTTCAGGAAGCGACTACATTGCATCAATTCCAAGCTCGGATTCCATATCATTCTTGGTGGAAATCCCTTGCTTCCGCCATTTCTGATGTACACTGTAGTAAATTGATACCATTTATGACTACCATGGATGTAAACTCTAACGAAAGGTGTGACACAGCGTCGTCATCACCGACAGATCCCAACATTAATTCATCATCATCTGAATCTGACGGTGAGTCTAATTTTATAAATAATTTAATCATACAAAAATTAGGAACTATGACAGATTCATTAATATTTTTGTAAAAATACTACGAAAATAATTATTTGTAATAGTAATTTTAGCATGCTTATTCCTTTAGCAAAAGAATTGTTATTATTAATTGTTCCTTAAGAAAGCTAAGGAAAAAAATCTCTTTAGCTAGTTAAAGGTAAAACAAAATTATGCTAACAAGTTAAATCTAAACGTAGATTTTCTTTGCATAGCAAGTATCACTGCATTGATAAAAAAAAAGCCGGGTTCATAAAACGGCCTGCGCTATAACTCTAAAGTATTTCCAGTCTGGGACACAAAACAGTTTCAAAAGCCATTAGATGTGAATTATAGATAAAGAAGTTCTTAAATGCAGTTATTAGCAGAGCCAAAAAGTAATCAATTCAAACTTCCAGTACGTGGTAATTTTTCTCTTGAAAGTAAAAAAACTGAAATATTCCTACTTCCAATAAAAGAAATCTTCGTATCGATTACTCCGAAACGACTGCATGTGAGTCTGACATGTAAATCATTGTGTTTTATACTCTCTCAAGTTTTGCTTTATTTTGTTGTTCTGGTTTTGTCAGAATGGAATAAAAGAATCAAGTCTTTTATTATGAAATTGTTGCCTCACCAGGGCTGAGATACTTAAAAATTAAAGATATAAAATACAAAAAAAAGTGAAAAATAGGTAAAAGACCATTTACTTGAATAGAAAGGATTCAATCACCTTCTAAAATGTTTTCATGGAAAAAAGTGCGAAAGCGAGACAGAAAAAAGGGAGAGGAGAAAGTCCATTTTTTTAAACAGCCTGACAGTATTACAACAGATATTTAACAGAAATGCTATTATGGTGACACTATTCATTTTTTTTTTCATTTAGTACACAGGAGTACCGTAATCAGTGAATACAATATAAACAGCGAGTCAAAATATAACCAAAATTTCATTTTCAGTTTGTCAACACTATATGGTAATGTAAATATTTGAAACCTTTTCAAGTAAATGGATCCTGTATTAAACATATTGGTTTTCTACGTGGCTATTTTTTTTAGCCGAAGGAACAATTTCCTTTCAAATGAGCTGTTTTGTGCATTTTTCTTCTTCGCGCACCAAGTTTCTGCTTAACGTATATTCGAAAATTAAGTGCTATAAAATATAGAAAAGCATTCTGTTTTAAGATAAATTTAATTAAAGTATTTAGTTCATTTAGCTAAAATAAATTGCTTGATACCAAGGATTTGGCTTAAAAATATAGATTTGTGTGCAAACTATTTTAAAAGATGCTGCTCTTTAAGTAATTTATTATTTAAATATTTAATACTCTTTTTACTTATATACTTCATATTCATTTATGCCGAATGAAAGATCTCCAGAATAATTTTCTTTTTTTAAATCGCCTTATAAATAATACTTAAAATGCTTCTTATTTTCATTTTTTGGCTGTTACAGTTCTGTTTTAGAATTTTTAATATTATTTTCTGTTGGACTAAAAGATGCATATATTTTTAATTTTATGTGAAGAATCAATAATTCATTGTTTTTTTTTGGCATAGTTTAAAACAGCATTGAAAAGCTGGTATTATATCCTTTCAACTAAATGATTTCCTCTTTTATTTTCTCTTTCGGCTTTCATAAGTTCCGAACATAATAAAGTTAAATATTCAGCTTCTGTTCCTGAACTTTCCATTTGTGTTCTAGTCTCCGAAAATTCCTGGGAAACTCTTTAGTTTGTATTATTTTAGAAGATTTTACTCAAGTGTGATGGTAGCACGAAATAGTTTTCTTTAGAATGTTATGTTATGTAGAAGTGAAGGGGCCACCTAATATTTACCCTAAACCTTTAGAATGTTCTTCACGATGCCTCCCCTCACCATAAGCAGATAGCTTAGAAGTACTTTATCATATTCTATTAAACAAACATTTCCATTTGTCGTGCTCGGATTCGAATCCAGGAGAAGGCATGTATGTTTGTAAATGTATAGTGTCCGTGCGGCATGGGGCACTGTAAATATGCGGTGAGCCGAAAGTCCTCTGGAAAGACTGATGGTAGGAGTAGAGGGGTCCCCTGGGAGTGCATCAAAATTGAGGGGGGTAATAGAACTGAGCTAAATCACACTGTCACCTGTAAGGTGCTCAAGGCTATCTTGCGCTCCATGCCCCAAGGAATTTCGTGGACTTCGTCCTGTTTACGTCCAAGGAATTCGTCCTGTTTACGACTGATTACATATTCCTGATTACGCTCCTGATCAGACGTGCTTCCAGTTATATTACGAAGGCACGCCGAAAGGAGATAGAAAATACCTTATGTACCCCTACTCCTATGGGCCGGTTGGGAATGAGGGGACTCAGTCGCCAAATCCTGGTAGTGACGAATTATCCTCCAAAATCTTTTAGTTCAAGCGTTACATGTAGAGCCTTTTAGAATTTTCCGATGTCAGAAAACTGAAGAAATCTGCAGTGCCCTTCCCGGGACTCGAACTCCGGACCTCCCGATTATGCATCGGACGTGCTTCCAGTACACTACAAAGGCACGCGGAAAGAAGGAAAAAAATACTTTATAAGCTCCCTAATAGTTAAGGGGCTAAAGCTAACAAAATACTGGTAATATACACTAGGATAGGTTCCTAGAGATTAAATAGGATGCTGTATAAGTTTCCGTGGTTTCGCCTTGCATGTGTAATCTAAATATGAACAAATTTCCTTTAGAAAATCCTCTAGAAAGACAGGTCTCTGCTTAAGTGAATAATATCGCATGCTTTGCCATGATTAAATAAGCTATTTCTCATGTACCAGAAAAATGAATAATTTCATACATTTTAGAAGGCAGTTTCTTGGTAAAGAACTATATTTCACTTCAGATTCCTTATGAACTAAATTGAAAAACGCAAAATACAGATTCTTTCTTCATATAATCGCCTATCTGTCTCAAACATAAAATTTTATGTAGGCTCAAATTTGGTGTAAGAAACTGGACAGACAGGCAGAAATCAGATAGGAATCTATGTTTTTGTGATAAGACACAAATTTGTTATTATATAAATAAAACAGTTATTTAAAGTGTTTGACATAAATCAGAAGTTTCTGTAGCTCAAATGCACTTCATTTTATGTTAAAATAATATTACATGCGGACATTATTCGAAATATCTTTTTGCCTCAACATAGCAGAAAATACAATTTAAACTGCGTTATACTGTGTCTTTCTACTGAATAAGGACTGGCTGGATTATGTTGAGTAAGATTTGACGAGGATTTCAAAATGGTCTAGAAAAATAAGCTTTAAGATTTGAAATAATCTCTAGGCAACAAGAGAAATGCAATTATAGAAAAGAAGTAAATGGCCCTCGCTTTTCACCTAACTGTAATATTCCTACAGGGTTTCCTCTCTGCATTTAGTTTATTTAGGCAAACCTCACTACAGTTCTGCCAATCAGTTGAACCTAAATCATCCCAGATTGTAGAACAGTAAGATTCGTATCACTTTTCCCTTTCTATCGATTTCAACAGATCGATGTTCCTATCGAGAAATTTTAAATACATATTACACACTAATAAATGTCCATGCCTATCCGGGACATGGACCCGAACTCAGCAGCATAACAGCCTTCCTATCTCATCGTAATATTCAGGAGAGGTTCTTACAGTTGTTGTCTTGTCCATTATCACATGGATCAATGGTTGCCAGAGCTTATTCCAAAGAGAGGTTTGACTTCCATTTTCCACCAGAGTTTTGAGGGATTGATCCCCGGACGGGGGGACCCGGGAGTCTACCAGCCCTCTCCTCTCCCACCATTCCACACGAGAGGACTTTCGGCTCGCCGGATATTTACAGTGCCGTCATGCCGTACCGATACTATACATTTATAAACATCCATGTCTTCTCAAGGATTCTAACCCAGGCCCTTCGGTACAATAGTAGGCTCTCCGAACCATTATATCGTCTGGGTTAATTAGTTGTTAATTATTAATTTTTAGTTTGAATTTTAGCTGAGAAAAGAAAATCTAGATTTTATGGCTAACAGCAAAGATTTAGCATTCTCCAGGAAAGCAATGAAGAAAATGAGCCGGAGAAAATTTTGCAATCGGTCGAAAACCATTATAATTTTCTTTAATATTCAGAATGAAGATTATGACATATCAGACTCGTAAAACGCTTAGTGAAGTTTTTCCCAAACATGCCACAGAAGAAAAAAGACATCATTATGAAAAAAATACATTGAAATCATGAAACGCTTTGAGGTAATATGAGGGCACGGTTCAATACTGGTGCTTTTTAACTTACCATGCCAAAATAAAATTACATTTTACTTGCATGGATCGATTCGATCCAGCTTTGTTTGTAGGCATTTTAAGTGTCAAAAATCATATTATATTTATTTAATTATAGCTTTAATTTAGTGTAAATTTTTTCATAAACTTATAAGGTATTTTCTCCCTCCTTTCGGCTTGTCTTCATGGTGTAATTGAAAGCGCGTCCGATGGGTAATCGAGAGGTTCGGAGTTCGAATCTCGGCAAGGGCAGAGAAGATTTCTTTAGTTTTCTGACATAAAAAAATTCAAAAAAGAATATATAAGTTTCGCCTGAATTGAAAAGGGCAGTGCACGATAATTCGTCGGCAGTTGGATCCCGTCATCCACAGTCGCCCTTTAAAAAGGGGAGTATATAAGTTATTTTCTCCCTCCTTTCCACGTGCCTTCATTATGTAACTGGAAGCACGTCCGACGCGTGATCGGCAGGCCCAGAATTCGAATCTCGAAGAAGGCATTGCTAATTTCTTTTTCGTCATCTGCTTCAAAAATCATAATAACTCTAGAAACTTAGCATATGTTTCTGACATTTTGCGATCTTGGACTTGTTTTCCGAATTCTTGATCAGACAATTTTTGTAAATTTGTAAAGCAAATATAAGTTAAGTTATTTAAATATGGCGAAGCCAACGAGAGCTATCTTCCTAAAGAGAAGAATACTTTCGTGGAGAACTTTTTAAGGCAAACTTGTTGGTATTTACATTATGTAAGGCAAAACCACGAAAACCAACCATCCAGACAAAACTGTTCGCCTGGGATTGAATCCAGACTCCACTCCTAGTATTCAGTGGTCTTAATCACTCTCAGCCACTAGAGGGGGCTGAAAGATAAAGAAGGAAATCAAAAATAATTCTAACTGAAAGCTTTTGGTTACATAGGAAGTGATGTAGTTTATTGGTTCCAAACTCATGCCTTTAGTTATTTATTCATTTTTAATATTTTCACTTTTCATAGCTAATGATATTTTTGTTTACAGATACCGATGTGTATTATTCATTATATTTATGAGAGAGCAAGTGTTTTCAGAAAACAATATCATTTGAAAAGTTTACTGCTCTTGAAAGAAGGATTCAGGTAAATGATATCTGTAAAAGCCCACAGCTACATTATTAATACTTTCTACTTCGCATTTAGATTTGTTAGATTATTCTAACTACCTCTTATCTGCGTTAAACCAGGTTTCGAAACTTCATTGTAACATTTCGGAGGCATAGAAAGCCATTATCATATGATGCTGAAACCCAAGGAATCATAAAATTGCTCTTTTCTAACGTGGTGACTGAAAATCAGAAGCTTTAGAACTAGATTTTTGTTTTCCTTTCCCCCCCTCTTGGTTGCAGTATTTTGATATCAGACAGCCTTATCATTGATGGTATATATTATTATCTAAATAAGCATTCTTCATGAGACGGAAATAGTGGTTTGAAGCTGCCTTGACATTTCCATAAGAAATAAACATCTTTATCAAATAAAATAATAAATATCTAAAAGAGGATCTTACTGCAACTAATTTATCCAGCGATATTGGCGATTTACTCTTTCAATATTATTTCTACAATAAGGAATGCTTATTGCAATTTTCGTGCTTTTCTATGCATGTTAGTGATAAGGGTCAGTAGACACAATTTGGGTAAAATAATAATCGTTTTCCTGAGTAGTGAAGAAAATTTTCAGGCATCTTTATACATTATAAAATAAAGCTATACATATCTTTGAAAAATATATAAAATTCTATAAGTTTGCGTTAATAACCGATCGAGATATAATGCAATGAATTCTTTAGACCTTTTGATTTGACTCATTAAGGATAGAAAAGTTAAAGTTATCTTCTAATTATAGCGCTTTTATATTTTCCTAGCATTAATATTAACCTAAATATGTTTTCTAATTCACTAAATACTTTATCATTTGTAAAAGTAAAGTATACTTGTTTTCTTTCCACTTCATAAAAGGTAAAGCTTTATAGATTCTAAGCTTCCATCAAATATTCTAACGTTAACAACTATATACGTACCTGTACGTCTTCGACTTCGACTAAATAATTTTCTAAATAGCCTCACAAAACATTACTGAATTCTAATGTATTCTGAAGTCTACTCTGAGAGTTTTCTCGCTATATTTCAGTTTGGTACCTTTTAGCTAGTATTAGATTATTTCTAACATTCCGAAAAGAATCAATATGTAATATATTTATCTTTATATCATACTCTTAGTATGAATAATACAGTAACATATTGAATAACGTATAGTTTAAAATTAAGCCGATTGGACAGTTCATTCCAACGAAAATACAATATACAATGTCGAAAATTTCTTTCCTTTCTCTGTAATGTAAATTATCACTGAAAAGAGACATGGATATGCATACGGCTTTACGTTTCACAAGAAAATAAAAGTGAAAAAGTATGGCATCAAGTGGGTATATCTGTTTGAAGGACGTGGTCTTAAAAAATATTAGTACCATGCCTACGTATTGCTCTAGCTTTGGATAAGTAGAATTAACGACTCTTAAAAACTAAGCTTCTTCTGCGAGCTACTGGTAGTTCTGTACTAAAAGATGCTCACATCGGATGAGTACTAATCAAATTCTACATGCGTCCATACGTTTCAGAATTTATGATGTAAAGCTAACTTTTATAAAATAATTTATTCTTACTAATTTTTTGCGTATTTAGTTTTCTGGAAATAAAACGTTTTCATTTTCAGCTAATGCCTGCCCTAGATATTAAGTCCAGTCAAAGAACGGAGAAAGCAGGTCTCAAAGTAACTGTGAAATGCCCTGGTTAATTGTGAGGATGATTCGGATCGTATTTTGTATGTATACTAGGAATTCATGAGCTAGAAACCATTATACAAAGTCAGGCTTCAACTATTCTTCACCCGACTTAAGTAGTCAGGTACTTACGTATTAACGCAACCGCCTTGGCGAAATTTGGCAATTTCCATACAGATGAAAGGGTGAAAGTCTCTTATCGGGTGGAAGCTGGTGGTTTTCGCGTCTTTTTTTTAGTCCAAAGGGGCTTTGTCCCTGAAGGACTATTATTTTCGCTTTGGCATTTTGCGTTGTTTCACTATAAATGTCCGATTCGCTTTTCAAATTGTTACCACCAAACATTATCGCCCTGTATTGTATTTAAAGAAATTAAATAATGGAGAATCTGTATAAATGTATATATGTTTCTCGCATTGTAATAAAAGAACGGTACCTAGAGCCATCCAATTTTAAATAACGTAGGTTTCCACCCGAATATAGGCACCTGGAAGCCCAAATTTGGAATTTGTTTTATAATCTATTTCATATTTTGTAAAACTTTGACGAATTTTTTATTAACAAACTGAACGATTTAAAAGCGAGCAATGGCAACACTCTACGGGAGAAAAAAAAACCTTTTTATCTCCAGCGCGCTGAACTGTGTATCGGAAATTCTAGAGATACGCTCATTTTAAAATTATTTTGCGATATTGCTGTT
>KL868952.1:0-12772 GCA_000611955.2 Stegodyphus mimosarum | reverse complement strand
AACATATGGAACAAGTAATTCAAGATTCAACCATAAACTAAAATAATTTTCTGTCTTCCTATTGCAGAAATAGTGAACAATTTCTGGCTTATCCAATTTTGCCTCCAACTGACTACCTCCATCACCAGGCACTGCAAGCAAATGTTTATACAGAAAAAATAATTATAAAATATGAAGTATAAACAATCAAAGGAAATAACTAAGAACATTTTTCTGAAGCGTAATGCAATAATTAGTATTATTTAATTTCATTTACCTATTTGGTTTACTCATTTTTACATGCAGATGCTATAAGTAATTCATAGATTAAATAATATATACGCGAATATGGGTACTTCCTTATTATTATGGATCTCAATTTTTAAACGCCAAGTTGGTGCCAGAATTATAGTCAAGTTCAAATATAAGATGCACTTTTCCATAATTGCTTTTTATATCGCATCAGAAGTTTTTCTCATCCGGTTTCTCATCCGGTTTTCTCACCGGATGAAGGTTTAATTAGTTCTTGGTATGAATGTCCAGTTTGTACGAAAGATATGCATCTAGTAGAGCGTAAGGATCAGTCGAAGGGCTATGAATGGCTTTGTTGTGCGAAAGGTGTCAATACTTATCACTGTAAGAAGTCTTTAATTAACAATACATGGTTTGGAGAAAGCAAGTTGAGTGTAACTAATATTTTAATTTTTTCCTATTTGTGGGTGCATGAAGCCGGAATATGGTTAATGCAACTTCGAATAAACCTGGTTCGAATAAAACTGTGGTGACTGGAGAGATTTTTTAGATAAGTATGCATGGATGCATGCGTGAAAGAAATGATTGGCGGTCCTGGTATAGTTGTGGAGACTGATGAGAGCAAGTTCCGTAAAAAGAAGTGTAAAAGCGTCAGAAGAGTTAATAATGTTTGGTGCTACTGATAGATGGAGAAGATGTTTTTTTCAGGTTGTGGAAGACACTTTGTTGGAGGCGATTTCTCGGAAAATCTTGCCTGGAGCCACGATTATCTCCAAATATTGGAAAATCTATGATTGCCTCGGGAATCATGGTTTCAAACATTTGTCAGTGAATCATTCCGTTACATGTAAAGATCCCGAAACTGGTCCACATAACTAAAACCACTGAGAGTATGTGGAGCCATATTATGCAAGAGTGAAATTTTTTATTACTACGTCACGGAGTCTATGTGGTGTGTCAGGTACCAGAAAACATGAACTGCATTAGAGAATTGTTCGTGATACTGCATTCCAAAGCGACACAGCGAAGAACTCAGAAAGCAAGTATTTCTGTGTTTCTCTTAACAAACGTTTTCGGTAACAGCCATCTTGAAAATATTGCTTCTGGGCATCATTCTTGTCTTAAAAAAATCGCCAAAAATATCAAGAGACACTCGGCTATAAACTTTTATCACATATTCTTTATAGCACAGCACACTAAGGAATATGTAAGCAAGAATATGCAGCTAAAAAACCATTGCTGTTTAATGTTGCAATTCCTTATGAAAAATTCTCTGGTCAGACTTCTCGAATCCTTTATGCAATGCATCAAACTCTTAAGATTAAGCACGTTACTACTTAGCTTAGGAAGGTAAAAATACCTTGAATAGAGAATTGATCAAAAAGATTTTAACTGCCGATTTAAATAATTCAGCATTTCGTCATTTCTAGAATATATCACATCAGCTAATTCAGTAATCAGACGTTTTAGCACATTTTTTTTTTCAAGCAGTTAAAAATCACTGCTTTACATAATATCTTTGCTAATCAAAACTTAAGCTATTTAAATAAATTATTTTTACTATAAATGCTGAGAAGGCATTGCTTTATGTAAAACATTTTATTATTATTATTTAGCGAAGGAAAATTGGCTGGTGATTTATCATGTTTTTCATAAAATCATTTTGTACTTAGCTCGCTAATGGCTAGATAATGGCTAATGATCGCTAATGGCTAATGGCACCAGTCTAAGAAGACAAATGTAAACATTATCGGATTTGGGCTTCTCTGACTACTGTATTTAATTTATTCTTTGAATGTATATAGAAGACGAAGTGTAAATACACTTAAGTAATTTTTTTTAAATTGACAGATCAGTTACTTCAAATGGAATTTTACATAAGAAGAACGAGAAGAGATATTTGGGGAGCGTAATGTTGACTTATCAACCGGTAACAGGTTAATCTAGTGATTTTGGTGTCTTGACCGTCCAAATAGTTGATGCACACACATGAATCAGCCATCCAAAAGAGAAAAACATAATTAAATCTACTTTAATACAAATTCTGCTGCTAATAATGAAACCATTCACACAATATTTAGAAAATTAGATCCTCCTAAAAACATTAAAGTATAAAAAAGCATTCTAAAAGCATAAAAGCATGGAAAAAATGCAATCTTGAGGAGTTAATAAATTCAGTAATCTGGATGTGATGGCTGAAGTTGTGCTTTTGTCTTGATTATACTGAAACTTTCTATGTTTGATAAATATTCAGCTTACAGTTTTTGTAGCAAAACACTATAAACACTTAAATACACTGCTTGAAAACTATGGATAAACTGATCAGTTACACAGAAGAGAAAAATCTTCTGAATTTACATAAACTGCTCCATGGTAAAGGGAATGAAAAAAAAACAGTTACTGAAGCGAAATTAAAGGTCTAAGAGAATAAGTCTCCTTATTTAAATTAATAAAATATTTAAATACGCATACGTACCAACTATGAGAATTTCAACAACATTTTTTAATTTGACAAAAATATTCTAGATATGCTTTTGCAAAAGTGGTTTTTTATTGGTGACATCTGTTTTACAGTACTAATATAATATTTTTGTAAAATTTGTGTGTTGTATCCGGATCATGTATGTACAATAACGCTACACATTTTGAGTTCAATCTGACAGTTGATGAAGTAAATTTTAAAAAAATGGGCTGTTAAACACCTAAAAGAATAGAATTTTTCTGATGCGAACGTTCTGTAATGATAGCCTTTGCCGTTTTAGAAAAAAGAAAAAAATTGTTAAAAATTTGTAAATTGATGCTGGTAAGAGAATCTGGCAATTTTATTAGCAGCTTCATGCATTCTAAAATAATAAGACATCAAGAAATATATGGATCAAAGACTCCAAACAGTAAGCACAACCATAAAATTTCTAATGATTTCAGTCACTGACAGTTATTTTTGAATTTAACAAGGAAGAGCTAAATCTGTTTCATCAATTTAAAATGTAAACGTAAAAAGGTACGGGCATAATTAGAAAAAAATATCAAATTAAAATAAGAAAGAAAGAAAAAGAGAACTAAAAGAAAAACAGCTATCAATATTTTTAAGAAGTTACAAAATTCATACCTAATATCACTGGGCTAAGCCGATCGTCCTGTCTTTCCTGTGAATGATACGCTGCAACAGATAGCCTTAATAATGCCAGGAAAACTACACCGGCAGATAAAATAGAACAATTATAAGAACTGGACATTGCAAGTCGAAGATTTATAATTAACAACTATAAAAAAAACAGAAAGCCGAAGCGCAGAGAAGCGGATTGGCTTACAAAAACGTGCAAAACGCTGTCTTCCGAAGTAGAAAAGTTTTATTTGTTGCCATTCTGTTGATATCACGTGGGTTTGAAATGGTGTGATAGTGCACTGATCTCTTAGCGCACAGTTCTTTTGTTTGTTTGCTTTTTTTTTATATCTGAAGCTTTTGTCTGATATGCCTTTCAAGCTATTACGAAATTTATTGCAATGTATATATCTAAAATACATTATATAACGCAAGTCCTGCTGAGTAATATGCAGAGAATGATTTGTTATTTCACTATATTTTTTCGAATTACTGGGACTATACGTATTTCCGAACTGGAATATTTTATTATTTTGCATTTGTTATTCGTCTTCTTTTTTGTCTAACAACAGAGAAAGGTTTTTTCATAGTTGAAATTTCAAGGCAAAATAGCACAAGTAACTAAAGCTAGCTTTAAGATGGAAAATTTATTCAGCGTAAATGAAAACGGGTCACAATGAATAATAAACAAACGCAGCTACGATATCCGATGAACGTTCTTTAGACATGACTAATAGCTGTCATGTAAAAGGTCTATGGCTTCGTTAAAGCGGTCCCCATTGCTGATTATATCATGGTGCAAAACTACAAATGGAGCAGCTAACCAAAGGGGACAAAGGGAAAACGTAACCGCATTTTTATACACGGGGTTCAAAAAATCTGTATACTCTATTTAACTGTTTATAACTCTTAAATGGGTGGATGAAAACGTTCTACTGTTTTCTTTCTAATGGCGGGCGTTAGCTCTTTTTAGGCTTTCACCACTACTAAGGTCAGAAGTGGTGGCCATTTTATTACGGAATCACCTAATAGACAGCCACGGTTACCTCCTATGAGATGGAAGACAATTTACATCCATTCCGTCTCTGGGGTTCGAACCCGGCCCTTTTAATACCGCAGTTGTCTTCCCTAACCACTATACCGTGTGTGCGGCGTGTTCTACCGCTAAACATGATGTACTTGAGTCCAGAAATACAAGGATAGGGAAAAACTGACGAATTAGCAGAACTTTTCCTATGTATTTACAGGTTTTACTCAGTCACACTACTCTTCTAGAACAATATCTACCACAGAGTATAGTGCACCTCTCCTCAAATATTACACGTGCACAAAGCCGTAAATCTAACGGGTGTTAACACGTGGTGTGGATTGTCTTGGTTTGTTTGAGCCAATTTCTTTGACGGCACAATTACCAGTGAAGATTGTGTGCAGAAACTAAAGTCATCAGTTATGCCTTTCATCAGAGACAAGAGGTTTTATCGCCAACAAGGTGGAGTTCCAGAATATTTCCATTGTTTTGTCAAAGTTTCGTAATGGAAAGCTATGCGAACGATGAACGGATCGAAGAGGATTTGTCGAATGTTTCCCAGTTTCCACAGATCTCAGAGTGGTTCTACAAGGGGAGACACTCAAGAGCACCGTTTACGACAAAAGCCTCGTACGCACCATGACCTACGAGCAATCAGCGAAAGTTCAGTTGCAGATATAAAACATGATATATTGAAATTAATAGTTCAGGGAACAGTTTAGCGGCATCACCAGTGTATTTCTAATGACACCCAATGCTTTCAACACATGAAACATTAGTGTACAGTGCAATGTAATTGCAGAACATTAAAGTATACCACTGCCACAAACGCGATGTTTCGTCCATTCATTTGAGAGTTATTCATAATTCAACAGTGTCTTTTTGACATGCAAGGAAGAACCCCTCCTCCCTTCGAAAAACTAGTAGTGGCGGTAGGGAGATTATCCCCTAGTTTGACTTTCAGAAGGGTCTAAGTAGTAAAATTATCGTCGTTTTGACCGTCATCCGGTGCTTTCCCGCTCTTTTACTATTCAATATGCCATCACAATTATTATCACTTAAAAACAGAAAAGCAGCTGAGAAGAAATACGTCACCTTCTTACTAAACTAGGAGAAATAAATAGCAAAATATAGTTGCGTATTTATGTAGTCATCATACAGCAGGATTATTGCTAATTAGATAAACTTAAATAATAGATAAAGAAACAATAGTGATTATGGTTAGATGATTCAATCAGGAAAACTACTTTTTATTCTGCGGGGCTGAAAGAATTTTGAAAATAATTGTAGCTCTCCATAACTTCACTGATTTTCTTTCAACAGATTCGGATTACTGCAAAAAATGTGTAAAAAATGTGTAAGTGCATTTTCATATATATATATATATACCTGTGTGAAAGAAAACGGCAGAAAAATTTCATCTTACAGCTAATTCAAACCCTACTTAAAATCAAATATTTCAAGATTTCTTCTTAAATACCATAACATGTTCAAATTCAGGGAATTGGTTAAAATTTTCCCATAAGCATTCTGAAAAGATTTATTTACAGATTTTGAAAGATTTAGTTAATAGAGTCATACATGTGCATTGCCATCCTTACGCAAAATATCGTTTATTTGCTCACAATTGGCCGAGTAGATAAGCTCGCTGAAGACTGTAAAATTGTTCGGACTTTAAACTCAATGAACCGGCTGATGAATCAACGATTTTCAGACTTCCTCATACATAAAATGAATGCGAATGAAAATCCCTTAGAAAGTCTTTCATTAAGGCATCCATTCTCTTAGGCATATACTGCGCGCAGGCTTTGCTTTAATAAATTAAACAACGTTTTCATTTTCGGTGTATGTTTACCATTCAAAGTTATCAATACATGTAGCGTAAACTTTGCGACATGTTATATCAGTTAATTGTTGAGAAGACGAAATAATTGTTTTGCTGCTATTTTTAATTGTATTATTCCAAATAGAGGAAAGCAAAGTTCTGAATTTGATTTTATCTTGAATTTTATCTTTAGTTTCATAGTAAGTATTAGAAAAGTGATAATTCGCCGTCCTTTACAGTTAACTTCTACAGTTATTTCGTTAGGGTACAAGAAAAGCAGTTTTAGTACGTAAAACGCCTCTAGACGTTATAAAGCTACTTGGATGATTTGAAATACCTTCAAAACTAGCGTAAGAAAATACCTGGAATATAAAAGCTATCGTTTGCGAAGCTATTCTCCAACCAGAGATCACAAGTAAATATTACGCAAGAAAAAATAACAAATGCAAATACAATATTAAGGCAAATAAAAAAATAATAATGATGGTGATTACGAAAACCACAGCTTTTATACGAGCTCTTAAAAGAACCTTAGTGTTTGCATTGCACAATATAGCTTACGTGTGGGAACTCAAAATGACCTCCTACGCCTGGCTGCTTAACTGTGATCATGCTTTCTATATTGAAAAAATTGTTCTGGTGTGTTCTATCGACTTTAAAGTTTGTTGCATTAATTTTGAAGTACTTTGTAAGCATAATACTAACATTAAAATAGCCACTTTCAGTATTCAAGTGCCCTTAAATTTAAGAATATTTCACTACTTCTTGATCAAAATAAATATTTGCAAAAATGGAATGGAAAGCTGCAAACATTTAATGTGAAAAACTCTACAATCATTAGCGTTTTTTTTAATGTAGAAGAGGTGAAAGATGTGCATTGTCCTAGCTGAGACGCGAACCTGGATCTCTCGAATACGGGCTGAGCATGCTGGGTTTGTGACACCACGAAGACTTGTTGGAAAGAGGGCGAAACTATCTTATACATTCCCCCCCTTTAAAGTGCGGCTGGAGATGAGGGGACCCAAACGCCAAATTCTGGCTGTGATAAGTTATTGTCTACCACCTTTCAGTTCGAGCGCCATTAGTGGAGTGATTAGGATTTTTTGATGCGGGAGACGTGAAGAATGAGCAATGTCTAGCCGGAACCCGAACCTGGACCTCTCGAATACGAGCTAAGTGTCCTACCGTTACGCCACGAAGGTATACGGAAAGGAGGGAGAAAATACCTTATAAAGCAATGGGCGGAACAAAATGAAAATGCATGCATGCAGCTCCATTTGTTTAGGAAACAGTAATTAAATCTGAAAAATGAAGCTATTAATATTCTGAAAGAAATAAAAAAAAATATAATCCTTCTACTAATTTCACCTAAAGAAACTTAATTTATTTTGCAAATTTTTAAGAAATTTAGTAAACTTCGCATAAAGAAAACAAAACAACAACCACAAAAAAATATTCTGGTATCAATGTTCCCATTTACAGACTACTTGGTGTTGTCATACGTTTTCATAAGTGCTGTGCGATTTATATTTTGTTATGTAAGCTGATGAAAGTATTCTGATGATGAAGACAATCTAGATTTGCTTCAGATAGCTTCACCTATAAAAAATTGTTACCCTTTGACTTTCGTGTATTTGATTATGGTAAAGCACTTGAGGGCTATTTCCCTAAGGAAAGGGCCGACTTCGTAGAAGGAGTTCTAACGGAACTAACTTGTACACAAGTTACGCATGGGGAAAACCACAAAAACGCCCATACAACCATGTGTTCGAGAAAGTCCAGCCTCAGACCAAACTATCATTTTTCGGCCTTTGTTCAGCCGCTGGTGGGCCATGCTACTGTTTGGAGTTGCGTAAAAAGGGTCTTGATTTCTGTTTAACTTTATTCTTTGTTTTGAAGGTGAGGACTGCAAGGATTTGTAAAGCAATCTAAAATCGAATTCTAAGTTTCGATATTTTTATTTTGGAAAATAGGTAAGATTTTATTTTTATACACTTAAAATTGTGAATTTTAAGATTCCAATAATATAATCCATACGACATTATAAGGCACCTGTTTGATGCAAGTAACACATTTATTATGATATAAAGTTATGATTTGCATTCTACAAACTGTTTTGATGTTGGTTTTAAAATATTATGAGACGATGAATTTTAAGGCGCACCTACTTTAATTATTGTTTACTTTCGTTATAGGCGCACCTACTTTAATTATTGTTTACTTTCGTTATGAACCGTTGTTACTATATTTATTATTTCCAATGACATCAGTATCTTGGTTAATATAATTCAGAAAGGCGAAAAGAAATAAAAGAGGAAAAAAAGAAGGGCAAAGAGTAACATAAATGGGTGCCGAATGGACGTACTTAGCTGATCAATGTTTGCAGTGACCAAAAAGTAATATTTTCGAAGATTAGAGTAATCGGAAACAGTGTGAGAATGATCATTCAGTAGTCAAAAAGCTTTTGTTCTCTTCTTCCGCTCGACGAGTTAACATTAGCATTGAGCAGTCAAAAACGTTTAGTTCTCCCTATTAAAAAAGTTTAGTTAGTACGTTTGATCACATAAAAAATTTGATATAGATCATTTGGGATTAAAAATAAGGGTTGAACGTTGGACAGGATACAGGTGCGTTGGATGGTCATTTTAATTTAAATTATATGTGAGCAAGCTTGAATTACACGTCCGGAATACATTTAGGATTTGAGTTGAAACAAAATTTTACATACCTTGAGCTTACTCTTCCCAACAGTTAGCAACATTTTTTAATAGCCGGAGGGTTTAATAGCCATTAGCCTTGCCCCACTAGAAGGGCCAAAAGTGGAGGCCATTTCATTATGGAAGCATCAAACAGGTGGCCACTGTTGCCTCCTACGAAGGGACGAGCAGTTACAACCCTGCTTTCTCCGGGATTCGAATCCGAGCCCATCGCTACGGCAAGGGGAAAAAAAGGGTGACTAACCACTATATTATCTGGGCGGCAAAGTTAATAACTAGGATATGGAAAACGATTTAAACCAGAATTTTGTTTTTACTTATCCCAAACAGGGACATCTTGCCTTGGGGCTCCATTAGCATAGGGGCTCCTTGCGTATGTTACTAAGACTACACTGATCCCAAAAGTTAGTAAAAAATATCTGTAAAGTAATTTGAGGCAGAATCTTACATACCTGGGTTTTACCTATCTCAAAAGTGGGTAACTAAACTCGGTAACGCATTTTGAGCCAAAACATGCCAACTTGTGGCTAGCACAGTGCCGAAGGCATGTTAAGCTCGAGAATGTGGTTGGAGCACCATTAGGATAAAATGCATCAAAGTCACAATAGTTCGCTTATTCGATTCTTTAGAAATTCGGGAAGGGTAGGCAAAGGGATCTAAGGCCGAATCTTACATATCTGGGCTTTACCTATCACATCGGTTCGTAATTAAATGTAGTAATGTGTTCCGAGCTAATATATGCTAACATCTGGTAGCCCAATCGGAGCTTACCTATTAAAAAATTTCTTCTTTTAATCTCTTTAGTAACTATTTATTTGCCTTCTTTCGAAACCAGATGATGTTATACGAATAAATAGATTGAAAGGGAATAAGCAATAGGCGTAAACTGTAAAAAATAATAAAGTAATAAATAATAAAGTTACGAATTATTTGCTTTTATAATATGCAAAATATAGATGCATTTATCATACTGCCTTTTGGAATAGAAACCTACAAGCATTCGAATGAATGTTGAAGCAAAGTTTTAACTTAATATTCCGAATTAACGAACGAAAGTTTTAGCAGCATTTATTTCAATTATATCATTGGATATCAAAAAAGTCTATTCGCAATCAGTAATATTATTTTTAAATTACCAGTATAAAAATTGAGTAAGATAAATTTTTATTCTTTTCCCTCTTTTACAAAGAAAAGAAATCTGATTTGAGTTGAATGATCTTCGAATCATGAAAATATCTTTGAGTGTTCCTCAAAGTCCTTGAGATCCATTTATCATATATATTATCATACATTTATCAGTTAATATTTTCTTTTAGTATGCTTATTTTCTATGAGATAAGTGTACACGGAGTGATTTTTGATTTGAAAAAGCTCGAAAAGAAGCGAGATGGAAAATTATCTTCTTAAGACAAGAAAAAATACATCACAGCAACCGAGACTTTACTTTCTTAATCTCTCAGCTACTTTCAAATTTGAATGCAGCTAACAGAGCAAATCTGTTGAAAAATAATTCAATGCTCCAGAGCCGTAAAATATAATTAGAAACGAAGTCTATCTATCCTCCGATGTCTTCTGAGAAAATACTTTATGTTATTAAAGCTGTCGGGATATTATTACAAAAATGGACTGCGCCACAAGACTTCCAGCATTGAATACAGGCTGGCATCACTTATTATTATTTATTACTTATTATTATTTATTACTTATTATTATTTATTGACTACTATTAATTCTAATTGCCCGCAATGTTATAAAAGTTTATGTTCCTTACCAGATGTATTAATAACAATAATTCTACGGATTATTTCTTTGTATTTCTCACGTAGTATTAGATTTTTAATAAATAAACAGAGAAAGAATTACGTTGGAAATTAATACTGACAAGAAATGGGGCAAAAATTATTTACTGTCCCGTTTTTCAAGTGCTGAGTTTTTCATTAGATCACCAAGATAGGAACTGTAAAGAAAAAGTTATTGTCCCTCCCCCCAAGTTTTCAGTTGCATAGCTTGCTTTAAAATTAACTTAAGTTATCATGTATCGTAGTAATTCTTATCTTAAAATTGATAAGATATTTCCAGCACTTGAAGAACACAGGATGCAAATAATGATGTAACTAATCTGTTATTTAATATTTCACGCTTCCTAAGCATGTTCCTTTGTTTTTAATTTTCATTATCAAAGCCTGTCACATCCGCAGCAGATTTCATTGTAACTTTTACCTTTTAAAACACTCAGTCATCATAAATATTGTTTCTATAATAAAAACCTCTTTTGATTTGATCTTACACAGTGGTATAAAACTGGTACCATTCGAAAGTTTTTTAATTCTATATATATTTATTTATTAGTTCAAAGGAGCTTTGTTCCTGAAGGACTATTGTTTTCGTTTTGCGATTTTGCCCAGGAAACATTAAAAGTCTGAATCCCTTTTCAAACTGTTGTCACAAAATATTGCAGGCCTGTATTATATTTAAAAAAATTAAATAATGAAGAATCTGCATAAATGTATGTATATTTTTTAAAATGTGATAAAACAACGGTACCTTCAGTCATCCAGTTTTGAATAACGTACGTTTCTACTCGAATATGCGCATCTGAAAGTCAAAATTTGGAATTTGGAATTTGTTTTATTATCGATTTAATATTTTAAAAACTTTAACGAATTTTTGATGAACAAGCTCAAACGATTTAAAAGCGAGCAATGGCAATATTCTACGGGGAAAAGAAACCTTTTTATCTAAAGCACGCAGAACTGTATATCAGAAATTCTAAAGATACACTCGTTTTAAAATTATTTTGCGATATTGCTGATCAAATGAATTTTATGGTTTAAGTGCGAAGAACATGATATTTAATAAATAAAGATAAGACAGAAACCGTTAAAAAACGCCCGTTTGGACGTAATTTAAAATTTGAAACCCTTCAGATTTTTTTTTAATTCTCTTTTTGTTTCTGACATATATTAGTTATATTGCATGGAAGCATCTTATTTGTTAACAGCTGAAGTTTGAAGATTGAAAACGGAAAGGAAAGGAAGTCTAAAAGTCTATGAGCAGCTATTGACCTTGATCAAAGCTCAGATCACATAAATTTAAGAGCGTTAGAGAAAAAGCTTAAAAATTATGTTGGGGTATTTGATTTTTGAATGCATATTTAAAAATGCTTTGTTTCTTTGCGTACCACCTATTTTTTCTTGCTAACCACCAGCTGAAAATCACTGATCTAAATTCAGATTACTGTCTAATAGCGTAAATAAATATACGCAGTTATTAATATATTTTAAGTAGCAGACTCTACGAGTCAATTGAATGTTAATTGTAACATTTTAATTATCAAAAAGGCCAAATCTAAAAACTCGAGCAAACGTTTTGCAGTGATTTAGACCAACAAAATAAAAATATCTGATGTATACACCACATGACTTCCTTGTGCGGAATGTTAAATTATAGGCATTTTGCATTTCATTTAAACTTATTGGATTGATATCTACTTCATCGATAGCGCATAAAGCACAATAGAATAAATATATTCTTTAAAATTCACTGTATTATTTTAGCCCAGTGACACTCTGGCGATAGATTCATTTAACAGCGTTACATCTCATTCATTTTATAACTCGTCGGATTGCACGAAAATTATGCATATCTTCTGGATAATTATCTAATCGTTGCCACATGCTCTATTCAAAAACTATAATAAATCTAATTTGATGTGTAAAAGAAATTAAACAAACAAACAAAAAAAAAACAGTTTTTCACAGTCGATCCAGTATTTCTCATTCAATTAATTCAGTATTCACTTCGCCACAAGGCAAAAATACATAAAAATTCAAAATATCTATATTAAAAATTACGAAGTAAATCTTAAA
>KL868951.1:0-12484 GCA_000611955.2 Stegodyphus mimosarum | reverse complement strand
TCCTTTCCAGGTTTAGGAATAAGTATTATTTTAGCACTTTTCCACTGCTGTGGAAAGTAACAGTTTTATAAACACGCATTTAAAATGCCAGTGAATTTCACTACTGCACAGAGTGGCAACCTTTTGACTGCGGCATTAGTAATGCCATCATTTCCGGGAGCTTTGCGTGGTTTGAGTTTTCTAATAATTTGAGAAACTTCAACAGGAGTAGCAAATTTGGAAATATTTCTTGCAGTGGGGGGGGCATTTAGCCAGTCTTTCGCATGAGAAAGTCCTACTACTTTTAAAACCGCTGCTTAAATACTGATTCCGAACTCACTTAAATTTGCATACTACGTCATTAAAATTTACATTCTGGCAGGAAACTGAAATCCGAAGGGAATGGAAAAACTCACAATCTAAAAATAATTGATTATAATAAAATAAGATCTTTGCAGGGAAAGGAATTAAATGCTCATCTGTATACATTTTATAATTCCTATACTCGAATGCCATTTGTACATTTGGTTGAGGTTTGTGTGGGGTGCATTTGTCTTGTTTGGCTTGTACATTTGTTTGAGGTTGCATTTGTACATTTGTTTAACATCTGTCTGTTTGAGGTATAAAAACCAACTGAAAGTAAAAGTGTCTATTTTCCTTACATTAATGTTTTAACTTTCTTCGATAACGATAAAATGATATAGTTTTGATTTTCACTATTATTTTTAAAAGGGAAACCAAATAATCTTTATTTTTCTATTTTTCAATTGCAGGTACCAAACTAAGAAGTTTACCTTTTTATAATTTTTACACAATCCATTTATGTAAAATGTTTAATTAGTTATGTAAAATATTAAGTTTTCAAGTGAAACGAATATGAACTTATAGCTGGCTTCATTGACTGTATGCATTTTTTTCCCAGAATACTGGACAGGAAGGTCCCAACAGACGGGACTGACTGTTTTTGTTATTTATTTTCATGTGTAGGGAGAGTATGAGCCGGTTTTGTTAGAAAGCCTTTCACAAAGGCATCCTACATTACCAGATGAACCTTTGAAATGAAGCAGTCGACTGGAAATAAAAAATATTGAAAAGAAATCATAACTAATAATTACATAATCTTCAAATAAACAGCACTAATGATCAGGAATTAATTTCTGTTTAGAGTGAATGTAATCGTTACGCTTAATTAAGACTATGAAATTCAACACACATTATAGTCCGTTGAAATGCAGAAAAATTCTCAAAAATGTTTGTAAATATCAAGAAGCAATGGAGTAGAGATAACAGTTTGTAAGAGTATGAAAAATCTAAGTTACCGTCCGAAAGGCTGTTTCCAATGATTTTGAGTTTTAACAGAAATTTAATTATTGCTAATTCAGAGTTAAAATCTGATATTTTGAACATTCTACATTTGGAATATTTTATAATCCGATGAAAATGCTATTAGTGATGACGTGTTAAAAATAGTTGTCCCAGAAACTGTTGAGAAAGTATCACTATTGTGATTTTAATATTTACGTAGCCTTTTACTAACTGAGGCTTCTATTTTTTCTTTAGGGCTTTATTACTTCGATTTTTTCATTTTCGCTAAAACATTTTATTCCTGTTATGGGCAAAGAAAATGTGGCTTTTATTTTAAAATACTTGGAGATGGATGAACAAAATATCTACTCTATGTAGCCTACAATGTCTTCACTTCATAGAATGAATCAAAAAAATTGCGAGAATTTCATTGAAGTTAAGAAAGAATGTGTCATATGAAATATCAGTATCAGTGTCTTACCGACTGCGGATTAAAAGAACTACGGTAGTCTTCTAACATTTTAAGTATATTTTTACCTAACATTCAAATTAGTTAAAAATATACTTAAAATGTTAGAACTCTCAAGGATATTTTTACCTAACATTCAAAATATTAAAAAGAAGATTTTATCTTTTTTGACCACTTATGCCGTTGCGAGTGTATTCGGATAGTCGGTCGAATGAGGCTCCCTCATCTTACGCCGCCTATACGCGATTCAGTTTTTAGTATGATAAGTATTCTTGGAACACGTGAAAGACTGTGGAGTAAAATATACTGACGCAGTCATTTCGAATTCCAAGTTTTGAAAGGGAAATGGTAAAAAAACCGAGTACCTTACAAAAGATCTTACGGAGCAAGTGCAAGCAAGCTATAAAGCTGCTTAATGACAACGCGCTGATCAGCTGTCAGCATCTAATCGTATTGTCTCAATATCCTGTCTATCATATTCTTTGGGATAATATATTTTCAAAAGAAGAAAGAAATAATCACAAAAGATGGATCTACCTCATTGGCCTTTACTGTAACAAACATGAAGCATTACATCATCATTCTAAAATGGGATATTATTACAATTTCAAACTGATAAATGATATGCAAATTGAAATGAGTGGTTTGTGTTCTTTTTCAGGTAGACTTTTTTAGTTAATTATTTGTTTTTATAACATTCATCAGGTTAAAAAATTATTTATTTATTCCGACATGATCGTATTGATTTTCCATCCTCATATGATTTTCAAAAATTCATTAGGACATACTATGCATTATTGCACATATTGAAAATTACATTTTTGTAAAGTATATTCGTATCCAGTATACCACGTTATAGCAACCACTTCTCTATGGCAACCATCTCTGAAAGTTACCAATGCTTTTGCGAGCGTAAATAAGCATTGGTACTGAAATTCCCCTTTTTAAGATGACCACTTGAATTCAGAATCAAAATCTAGAACCGTGAATGGTCGTCTTAAAATCACAATTTCTCTTCATACTTAGTAAATTTTAGAACGCCGCGGTACTTCACTGCATTAATTTCTTTTTTATTATTGTAATCATGATTAGGATTATAATTATTTAAAATATTCTGAAATGTTTTGACTTTTGTAGGGTCCTAAAGGTGACAAAGGTGACGGCGGGCCTCCAGTGAGTAGATGAAATAATGCGTATATATTTGAATCTTTCTGATTTAAACTTTTTGTGTATATATGAAAGAAAATAAGGTATAAAATGTCACTGTAGAAATTACTCCATCATATTTCGGATATTTTGTGAGCATGCAATGATTCTGTGCTTGACCGTTTGCACTGCGCACTATGCATGTTTCGTGCGTGTGCACTAACACTTGCACTAATGTATTCTATTATCAGAGTGAGTGTGTGTTATGTAAATCGTGTTTTGTAATCCAGAAAATTACATCATTCAGTTACGATTCTAAAATGCATTTTTATATTAAATGACAATATGTTAATCGTTCTTTTCTCTTTTTAAAAGCTATCTTCAAATAGATTCCTTTTAAAAATATGAGCTTAATATGTAACTAAACATTATTATTAAATTATCTTCGAAGTGATTTGCAGGAAACTGCAGTGAGCTGTCAATGTTATCAAATAGTGTCATTCATATAATTTACATTGATACTTGAAAAATCATTTTGTAATTCAAAAACATTATTTGAAATAGATTTGATCAAAAAGTAACTTCTGCATTACTTTTACCTTAAATTTGTTTGGGATGATCCGGGCAATTTTTGCTGCAGTCTATTCATGACGAAAATTTTGTCACACCCAGTTTGTCATGGGTTTAAAATGTATGGCAGCAATCAACAGTTATAAATTTTTTCGGTCTATTAATGCTTTGCAGAACAGCATTATCATAAGCCATGACTCTGTCGCATGCTTTTATACCTGAAGATAGAGTATTTACTCTTAAATATTAAATTTCTTTAAAAACACAATTAATGTAATAAATGAGGTACAAAATATGAAAAAAGCTTAGCTCAAATTAAGCTTGAAAAATCTCTATATCAAGACAATATTTTAAGGTTAATGGAATTATAGTCAGTGAACCTCAAATATAAATACCGTGATGTTTGCTATTTAACAATTTTTAACATTTTGCCAAAATTTACAGATGAACCAATAAAATGGAATGAAACTCCTTTATTTTCGGTCTTCTTTCTTTATAGATAAAATTTAAAATATGATGTATGTTTGAGCTTGTTTAAGCAGTAGAGTTACTTTAATTCCTATTCAGTAGCAAGTTAAATTTTTTTTAAAGTGTCACGTACAATAATTTAACAATATCTGTTTCATTTCTAAAACCCTAATACAGAAGTAGTGCTCACCAGTAGAATTTTAATCAATGCCTTAAATCTTTAAGTCAGTGGTCTCAAACTTCAAATTTCATGTGACCCGAACGTATGATCTGAAAGTAACTGACGGGCCACACCTTTTTTCTTTCTTTCTTTTTAAACAAAATATGTGCGTGTTTTTGTTTATGTGAATATATATGCATATATATTTATAATAATATAATTGTATTAAATAATATAATGTAATAAATTTTGGATACGTAGAAAAGAGAAAACAATAATTAGTTTTTTATCATAGCCGAGATTGTTATACAGAGTGTATCAGTACAGCGGTGACAAACTTTCAGGAAAGTTTGTCACCGCTGTACAAATGTTTGTACAGCGGGGTACAAATGTTTGTACAGCGGTACGCTTAGACGATGGGGAGTCACATAGCAATGCATGGTCGGAAACGCTTTCTTGGCGCGTTAGTGACGACACAAAAGTCAAGAAAGAAAGGACACGAACGGGCTAAAAAACAACAATAAAAAAAAAAACCATCGAGACAACGGTCTTCACCAAAGAAGGTATTCGAAAAATCGACCCGGACCATGATGTAGGGACCGTGCGTCATGCATTTTCCATGCGATCTTCCATGAGCCAGAGAAGTGAGGCCTGCAACACGGTCCGGGGTCGTAATTTCGAACACTCTCTTTAATGACGATCGTTGTTTGTTTTTGTTGTTATTTATAGGTTTCTGCTGTACTAAACATAATAAAACATGTTTTGTCTCACTCTTTCTGTCCTTCCTTTTTTGCGTCTTGTGCCGTTACTACCGTGCCAGGAAAGCGTTTCCGACCATGCATGGCTACGTGATTTCCCATCGTTTAGGTGTACCCACTCTCTCCTGAAATTTTGTCATCGCTGTACTGATACTCTCTGTAAATGTGCCTGGCATACAGAAGGAATGCGAGGCAGAAGGACAGACTTGCAGCCGCTGGCGTATAGACAGAGTTTTATTTCTTGATGAATAATTCTGAGCATACATATTCTCGTTTACACACATTAAACCACCCAACAATTTTTCTTAACTCAAACTTTCTCTTAATAAGCTGCCGTACTGGTTAACTACGCACTTTGCTTCTACATCTGTTGCCGCTAAGACGTTGCCACACTGCTTTCTTCCTATCACAACAGTATTAAAAAATCTAAATATTCTGTAGGTAAGCACGATTAAAGTGCCAAGAGAATTGTAGTCACAAATGACAATTTAAATCAAAATCAATATTTAGTCTATCTCGCCTGCCAAGTTTGCTGTTTATTATGGATCAACATTTGTGCAAATCTAGTTTTGTATATGATTACACACATAAATATATATATATGTCAGGTAAAAAATATGTAAATCAGATTTATATTTAACTTAGTAATAGTCTCTTAATTCCTTATTTTTATTTTTGTATTTCCTCTTTATTCTAAAAAAATTAATAACATTTCTGGACTACGTCATTTCTAAATAAATCTATGCCAGAGCTTTGCGTAACGCTGATGACGTAGGTAATCTTAACTTAAACTCTAAAAACTGAAACTTTAAGCAAAATTTAAATGCAGTGTAGAATCCTCAGCATTTTTATTAATTTTGTCTCATTAGAAAATATACGCGAGTTCAGTTCACACGAAGATAAACGGTTTTGAGTTTTCGACTGGCGAAATGGTATTAGGGAAATCAGATGGTATTAGGGAACATTAATTTTCTGTTGTACGTACTAGAACCATATTAAATACAGATTGAAGACCTTAAACCAACTGTAATGCTGAATCTCCTAAGCATTAATTCCATTTAAAACATTTGATTTTTTTCCTTCTAAATATTGTAGAGATGGCCGATGCAAATTCAATATTCGTTTTCACTAGACATTCGAAATTTTGGATTTATCGGGAGGTTACTTCTTTCTATAAACACTACGCGTGATTATTTTTAAAGCACTTATAAAACACCGCAGCAGAACGACGACGGTTTTTTTTTTCACTTCTAAATATAGTATAAGACGTAGTCGAATAAATTTTCTATTGGGTAATAAATTTACCACTCTCACTTACAACGTCTGTTTCGCTTATTGTAATAAGATGACTTGGCGTAAGCTGCAACAGATTGACGACAGTTCTTTGCGTTATATCCTGGGGAGAAAAAGATGTAGCAGCAATGTTTGATGGCGTAGCACGTAGAATTCACAGAAACTTAGTAGATCCATATTGAAGAGGAAGGATTTTGATTGCTTAGAATGCTAATCCATAATGAATAGGAAACTTGACAGTTGAGGCAGATTAAATTCCATTTTTATTTAAATTCACATTTGTGGCCACAGTTTACTTGGCACTCTAATCGTGCCTATTTTCTAGAATATTTACATTTTTAATACTGCTGCGATAGGAAGAGAGAGAGGGAGAGAGCGTCCAAGCAGCACAGAAGTTCAAGTTAAAAGTCCGCATTTATCTAATATAGAAGGAAGGTTTTGGTTTAGGTTAGAAACAGAGTTTAATTTCCAGTTAACTAAGTCATCAGCGTTACGCAAGCTCTAGCATAGATTTATCTAGAAATGACGCAGTCCAGAAATGTTATGAATTGTTTTTAGAATAAAGTAGTAATACCAAATTTAAAATGAGAAATTAAGAGGATCTTACTAAATTGAATTATAAAGCTAATATATATATTTTTAGACAGAGAGAGAGATACAGATAGATAGATAATGAGCCGTACATACCGCTGATGTATGCATATGGCCTCCTTATAACCTGATGTTATGTGTGAGGCCTATGCGTTGCGTGTGAGTTTATAAGTTTGGAAATTATGTTTTTAAAAAGTAATTTGCCTCAAACATGGTTTATTTTAAATTTATTCGAATAATTTTCAATCGCATTTTTTACTATGTTTTTCTCTATACATATCTTTTATTTCTCAAATTTAAAACTTTTTTTTGCTTCTGTCCCTGACTAAAATTATGATTCTTTTTTCTGTTTTCTTTAGATTCATAATACCTTACAAATGTTTATCAAAACATAATAAAGAATAATAATAATAACGAAAAGGAAAATATTCAAATCTATATTTATTTTCTATGTATCATCTATATTTTCTACCTATATTTATTTTCTTCTGAAGTCTAAATTTTGGTACCTGCAAGAAATTTCTCTTGGTTGCACTAGCCAGTTCAAATTATTGACAGGTAAATGGTAAATTTTCAAAACTTGAAATCGTAACCTTTATTTTAAGTAACTCTAATATGTTAATTAAATATTAAATAACTTACTTAAATTAAATAAATTTTAAGAAATTTTCTCTATACATAGAGTGAAATTTTAATGTGGGAGAAAACATGACAACAAATATTGACAACCCTCGTTCTTTTATTTATCAAATGTTTCTTCAACACATGCAGAAAAATGTACTTATGTACATAGGTATGTGTAAACATATGTATTTATGCTTATGTATGTATGTTTATATACATATATAAAAATATATAAACATATGTATGTAAACAATTATGAATTTCTTCTTTATTTCTTACTAGTATTACTTAACATTTGACAGCATTTTGATTCTGATAAGATTTGTAGCCTTAGAGAAAAATTATTAGAAACTATCTGCTTCCGAATTGTAGATGCACATCGGTCAAAAGGGCTCTTTTACAAAGGATTCTTAAATAATTTCTCTTTACTCAATTTCAGTTTCTTCACGCAGTGCAACAAATTCGATGATTCAGAGCTCGTCAGTGGATAAAGCTTGCTGTTTTAGTTATTATTTCAATAACCTTAGACATTTGTAAACGTTTGGCACTGTACGACAAATACAAACTAAAAGGTATTCGCGGACCACCCTTTTGACCACTGACTTAAGTTACATTAATAGTAATAATCGTCTCCATACAAAGTAGCCAAAACTTTTAAATCTTTAGATTGCAAGTAAACGTAGATCGTAAATAAGAGAGATTTTACGCAATTATCATAGTATTGTGTAACGTTAGCAATAAAATATAACTATGGAAATCTTGATGTTGAATCTTAGTGACTTTGAAAGATTGTTCAATGTGTACTTAATGCGGGTATTGTATTCTCTCATGAAAAAGGTATAATTTAATGGGATATATATGTATTACAAATCGATGTAGAAGTAGAATTAGCTTGAATTGTTGACATTAAGTGCCTGGACCTCGGAAGAAGGAGGTGGATACATTTGGAGTAAGATGTGACCTGCCTTTTTTAGGGGCCACGAGGAAAACTCGGAAAGCGAGGTGAGAAGGGCGACAAAGGCGACCAGGTGCGCACCTTCCTCACTTTACCTAACTTTACTTTTTTAAGACTTAATTGTTGGTACTCTCTAAAATGTTGATTACAGCTGTTAGTATTACTGACAACTACCAATATAGGCCTGCTAAAAAAAGAAGAAAAAATTATTCTTATCTTAGGTAAGATATACTACAGATTCCTATTGTTAACACCAGAAGGGTTAAAAATCTTAATTCAGCGGAATTTGTTTTAATTATAATATTTCCTGTAAAAGGCAATTACATATAATATCTTTAGCGTTGTGTTCTTATTACTGTTTGTATAAATAAACTGAGTAATTAAACATAATGTTTTTCATTGCAAAATCTGAAATTCTAATATACTGTTAGGACCATTTATTCATGAATGCGTAAATTTAAAGAAATTTGAGGAGTTCTTTAATTGTTTGAGTAATTATGATGTGTTTCAGTTTATTATTTAAATACTAAGTTTCATTTTCCCACTTAACAATATTAAAAAATCATATTTAATTTTAAATTGATGTAATGACTGGACTTTTAATATGGCAATTTACTGTTGCTTTTTCCAATCGTATCAATATCATTTCTTTCTTTTAAAAAGAAAACTGCTTTGCTGTCACTTTCATTAGAAAACTATTATTCTAACACATGAATAATGTCTTAAAGGAATTCAGTGCTGCTAATTTGTTAAGTAATTATTATTGTACAATGAGTTGACTAGTGATTATATTTAAAATATATTTCACGAGAATTAATTTCCTGTATTGAAAACGAAGCATTGGGAAAAGTGTAATCGTGGGCGCAGTTTTAATCGTCTTAAAAGCTTTAATCCTCTCTGGTGTTAATAATTATCCAATTTTATTGTTAATGCATAGATACACATAAAGACAATTATACTTATATACCTACACGTGTAACGCCAATGATGATAAATCGATTTTTTTATTTAGTGTGTGAATACACTTTCCATTGAACATTAAAGTGACACTTGAAAAATTATGTAAATAAAAGGAAGTACTATTAAAAAAAGAACAAGTCATTTTAAACGAAATAAGCATATTCAATTCGATTTCATTATAGAGTGCAATTTGATTTCATGATACAGTGCATATTTCATTTCATGACACAGTGTAAGCAAACAGACACGAATCTCACGTTTTAGAGAGTAACATTTTTCAACCGTTAAAGTATTATTTTCTGTATATGTAATGTATTATTTTCTATGTATGTTTACTTCACTTTACTGTGTATGTTTACTCACTTTTCTATGTATGTATACTTGTTGTATTGCTTGTGCACTTTGTTTCTCACTTGCACTTTGCACCTCACTGCATGTTCCTTTGGTGACAGAGTATTGTGAGATTCACTTTGCATCTGTAACTGTGGTACGTGAACTGATGAATCGTGTGAACCTTACGATGCATGCTTTTTATTAACACCAAAATAAAAATATTTGAGTCATCCTTTAAATATATTATAAATATAGCCATAAGATTTATTTAATTCTTTAAGTTAATAATTCTATAACTGAAACCACGTACTTTCAAATATGGATCATTTGTATAGTCTACGAAGGCAGTATTTAATTTAACTTCATTATTGTAACATTGTCGTAAAAACATACAGAATTATTAAATAGATTCTAGATTCTTTATAGATATTTAATAATCTATAAAGATTTGCTTCAATTCTGAGAAATATTTTAGCATCTGCTTAATATAACCCCATAATTTACTAAAAAATAAAAAGCAAAAGTTTGGGAATTAACATAATAATGTCATATAAATTTCGATACTTCTTTAAATTTATCTTTAGTTTTTTTCAGAATTTACGAATTTTGCTTCTCCATTTCTTTTATGATTCGTAAATCATTTTTAACACTTACGGAAGTCATTGTTTTAGCATGCTCTATAAAATCATGTTGTTTCAGAGTTATCTATTCTCGTGTAAACAAATTACCGCAGAATATTTTTAAAGATGTAAAATTAGAATGTAGCCTATTTGTATCTCTTATTGTACTGTTAACTCATATACTGTTCTTAATATTAAGCTGATACTAATTTGTCTACGAATTAATTTTAAAGATTAATTTCAATATATTGAGTGAGATCAAACGATACAGATAGAGTACTTTAAGTAGATATTTAAAGCCATCTTCTGGTGTCTTTTTTGTTAATTGGCCTGCTTTGAAATTATAAAAATATAATTCAACCAAATTTACCATCAGAATGCATTTGAAGTCAATAATTATCTAAAAGTGTAAACTGTAAACTGATACATCTGGAATGTAAGAGTTAAAAGAATTTACGCCAGTTCCCATATTTATAAATGGCAAAGCTCAAACTTTGATGTTAATTTCAATTGAGAAACTACAGTTCGTTCTGAGAAATAAAAGGAGGGTCTACCCTTTTCAGATATAAATCACGCTGTTCAAAATAATCGATTTTACTGCATTCAATGTAGCTGACGTGTAGCGCTAACAGTTGAGCAAAACAAATGAAGAAAAAAAAATTACATCATGACATTGAATAGTAACAGTTAATATGAGGATCATTTATTAATATTTAGCAGTTACTATTGTTGGTTTTATTTTTTCACTGAATAAAATCCATGCAAATTCTCTATTTGAAGATTTTTTCCGGTAATTTTAAGAGAAGATTTGAAAGTCTAATTGAAACAGCATCACCGACTGATATTTATTAATTTTTTTCCCTTTCTTCTGTATATTTGTGGTCTTTGATGCAAAATTTTAAGTTAAATTAATATTCATGCATTCTTTAATGTAAAATGAATATTCATAATTTAATCGATAGATGTCAAACCGTTAATCAGAATGCTATAAGTTTTCGAAATATTTAGACTTTATATGAGATCATCATGAATTATGAATTTTGTCATTCGAAAAGGAAATAACTTATAAGTTGGCCACTTTTGTAATTAACAGAAGGCAAAAATAGGATAAAACCTTTATACTGTAACAGTTTTAAATAAATAAGGATGTTTAAGACAAAGATAAAACAAATCTGAACTTTATTAGTAAGCAATAAAGAAAATTATTTATTGTTAGCAACAGCATTCGAATAACTGATCTGTAGAATAAAAAGAAATTCAGCGTACTTTACTTAAAATAGTTAACATTAACAAAGCTAAAAGTTCAGAACAGAAAGAGCCATCCTTTTGCTTAACAAAGTGAAAAATTACTCTTACGTGTACAGAATTCATATTTTTCCATTCAATCACAGTAGTTTTTAGTTAGTGCCTGAAATTCGAACTTAATTAAATTAAAGAGATGCTGTTTATTGGATCGCTTCAAAAGTAATTTTTTTCTGTTTTCCACCAGAACTTTCTGTTTAAAAGACTCTAAAAATGTGAAATCATTGCACAATTCTGCTAATAACTGCTTTCTATTGTTAACAAAATAAAATTTCATGCAGTAATTAAGTGGAAGTATGTTTCTATTTTCGTACAAAGGCAACGAGGTGCTTTATGAGATGCTATCTGATTCTGTTGTTCAGAAAATGCGAAGATGAATAATCCTTTCTTTCAGGGCGTTCCTGGACTGGATGCCCCGTGTCCACTTGGACCGGATGGATTGCCGTTACCAGGGTGCGGATGGAGGCCACCAAGTGGGGTAATGCTTCTTTAGTTCCTGATGCATAACTGTGGCTGTTTACATGATGTTTTCGGGAATAAACTTGTTGCTCTGCCCCCCCTCATACTTAAAATAGTAATAATGAAATCAACTAGTAGTAATGAGATTATATACTTCCACTGCGGTAACTAGAATTTGTATGATGAGGTTAAGGTATCCATTATATAGTAGGTTTATGGGAAAATTTTGTTGCAATATCGTGCGTAACCCTATGCTATATGTCAATTTCGACACCTTACATGGCCCACAGCGGCTGGATGGTAAAATCGCTGAACTCTTGTAGATCGATCAGAGATCAAATCCTGGTGAAAGAGTTGACTGCACGAGAGGTTTAGTGTTTTCCCTATGTGTTATGAGGACTGAGTATTCTGTGTGTGTTTTTGGAGAATATGGTAAATTCTGTAAAGGGTTCTTAACCTCAAGTTTTCAGTCCTGAACTGGAACAGGGAGCG
>KL868950.1:0-12478 GCA_000611955.2 Stegodyphus mimosarum | reverse complement strand
TTTCAGCTCACTCGCGTAAGTCCTTCATGGTGTTGCAATTTTCACAAACGTAAGTGTATATATTTATTAAATTTGCTTTCATTAAATACATATTTTAAATTTTGGTTTAATTCAAAAATGCCAAATGAAAGTGTTTTCTTTTCTTGTATTACTCACACATGGTAGTATCAATATATTAAAGTTTCCAAAGATTCGATTCGGGATATGAAAGTATACGTCCTAACTTAGATCTAGAAGTATTGTAGAAAGCTTTCATTACCTTTAATATATTGCAAATGTTTGCACTCTTTTTGGAAGACAACATATTCGCATGTTAGCTTCTAAAGAATGACATTATAAAAGCATTTTCAACCCTTGGCTATTTGATTTGTAACCCTGAAGCGAAACTCCTTTGAACAAAGTGATCGAATTCAGAAAAATTGCTCTTGTTATAAAGAGTAAATTTTTCTTGCGCAATATAGTAGATATCGATTTCGTGATTTAGAATAGAATCTTTCAATTCCATTCTTCACAATACTTTTGAAAGCGCTCCATTTTCCATCTCGAAAGCTAACTGAAAAGCATTAAAAAATGAAATCCTGCTTTTAGAGGGAAGATCACCTTTTTTCTGCGCGAACGCTTTGGGGTTTTTCAGTTTGACTTCTGTGTCAGAGTGTCATCCATCACCCAACCACAGGCCCCGTCATAAGGTACCTTTCCTTTATCCCTTTTATCATCTCGACAAGACTTTAATTTCTCGTTTTATGGCGATTTTTTTGTCTTTTTTCCTACTCTTCTTCTCCTTGTTTCTGCTCTCTGAAACGGAGATCAAGGTAAAACTTTTTCCTCGATTCCTTTTTTTTTGATCGAAAAGAGATAAAATGGAAAGAAGCGTGGAAAGATAAAAACATCTTGCTTTCTACTTCTAAAAGCGTGACCTGTAAACACCCTTTTTGTAAGGTGAGGATTTGTTCTTTTAGCGGAAGAGTTTCGGATTTTTGTGGCTTCCGGCTAGATGTAGAACATGATGCTACGGAACGATCGAACTGAGAAGATAAACGAATTAACCTAGTTTGAGTAATACTTTGGCGAAATGATGTGCGAGGCAATTCGCCGTAAATTGCCTCAGTTGTAACGATGTATCGTTTCACGGTGCGTTTGCTAAGTAACACATATCTATTAGTTGCAATTGCAAGGAGTATAAAAATAATATCAGTTCTATAATTCAGTGTCTATTTATATCAAAAAATAAGACATACGCCATAATAAAAACACTGCGTTTGCAGTTTTTGATACCATACTGTTTCCTAACGAATAATAGTTGTACACTGTGCAAATAAATAAGTAAATAAATAAATAAAAGGACAGTTCTATACTTCCGTTCTACTAGGCCGATTGACGAACTTCAGTCTGCGTTTTTCATATCTCGAAAGCGCGTCATAGGATATATATTATATTAATATATAGCATTGATCTAACATAGGTATGTTGATACAAAATCGGACTTTTTCTGAAATAGCGCTAACAATTGTTTTCCATATTTCGATTCTATAACCCAAATTATGCCAGATATTACACTCTGTAATTTTTGCTGAGAAATTTATGGAGAAAATTCGAAATTTATCTTGGCTCATTTTTTTTCAGTTTGCGCAAAGAATAATTCACTTCGCAAACTTCTTAATTTCTAACAACTATTTTCCTTTACTTTTTTCATAGCACACGAGCGGATAAAAAAGCATCGTTCATACTTTAGAAGTAATTGTAAGAAAGTGCGTCAACCATATTGGGCATCATTATCGCTTATAACAAATATGCCAAATTTTAAAACACGCGAATATATAAATTCACGTATACCTTAGAGCATTTTGAATAAAAAACTAAAATTATAAAATGTCTACTTTATAAACGTCGGTGCTGTTACATCAGGAAAGCTCTGAATAATATTTACGAAATAGCCTGATGCCTAAGGAAGGAAATATTATCTGAAGTCCACGTTTTCTTTCAAAACGACTGTAAAGAATTTAGGCTGCAAAAAAGTTAATAATAAAAGAAAAAATATGTTGAAACTATCATACAGTGATTATCATTTATATTAATTACTTTGTTTATGGAAATTTTGACAATTAAAGTGAAAATGAATATAGAACTGAAAGATAAATCCAGTTCTCTTACGTTTTTAATATTAAATGCCCTCAGACATCTTTTCGGGTATGATTTTTTTAAAAGAACTTAATTCAGCTTAGTAGACTTAATTTTGTCATCAAATGCGGCCAACAGATCACTTAACATTTCTAAATAAATGTTTGATTTGTTCAGAAAGCATCTTCGATGTCAAAAGCCGGTTTCTCAAAATATTGGATAAGAGATAAAAAGAAATAACAGTAAATGACATATTTACATAATTTATGATGGGAATTACCATAAAACTGACGTTTAAAATAAGAAAAAATTTAGGCTCATTGTATGTCTGCAGCAAAAGTATTTAAATAAATACACTATCACGGAGCTTGAAAATCTGAGTTAATAAATAATTTTATTGTCACATTTTTACACATTCTTGTTTATAGTAACACTTGTTTTCATTTCAGATGTAAGTTGACAGTTATACATCGTTATAGGTTTTGCATAGTTAAAGTTGGATATTTATTTATCTTTATCGATGAGACAAACTGCATAAGGAAAAGCAAAACGAATTCCTTCATATTGATATAATTTGCGAAAAAAACGAATCTACATATATGTTCATATTGTAATGTCTTTGGGAACGTGAACTTTTAAAAAGGTTGTTTGAAGAGTTATCTTCTAAACTTTAGCAAATTAAATACAGATCAGAAGAAGGGTGTATAATACCCTTTATTCAATCATAAAATTAACACATGACCCAATTTGGGTTTACAAAAGGCCAATACTTCTGGCTTACCAGAAATACGTAACAATAACAATTTCAAGTTATGTAGGCTAGCCTAACGGCTCACAGAATACTTTAACGCTCAGGAAGAGCTCTGGTCTAAAGTAACCGGCATGACAAAACCTAAAGGCAAGAACACATCAACGGTGCTAACTCACGTTGCTAATAATCAAAGCACCAAGTGGCCTGATATAGGCAGGCACGCTCTGTAAACTAACTTCCGAAATTATTGCTTAATAGTACTTCGTTCTGCCTTAATCTGAATAAACTCATGCTATCTCATTTACATACTGGCATAAAAAGCGCGTGTGAAAAGCGAATGACAGAAAAGGCATTTAAACTTAAAATGAATTCTTAATTAAAAATAAATAGTTAAACCTCACAGTATGCTACAAGTGTGTCTGTTTACAATGAAATTACACTTCTAAAATATTTCCTTAACACAAAATGACAGACAAACAATGAGATTTAAAAATTCAAAATAAATGAGTGTGGGGCTACATAGAAAATTAACTTGCTGAACCTGATGCTTAAAGATAGAAATAAAGGATTATTCGTAAATAATCCTATTCGTAAATAAATCGTAAATAATCCTATTCGTAAATAATTCGTAAATAATCCTATTCTTGATGTTATCATTTATTTTTTATTTTATCGAATCATTGGATCAGTTTTGTACTTAATTATGCATTAAAATTTTATAAGATTTTGCATTGTTGTAGCATAATTACCTTTGCTTTCTGTTACGATAAAAAGAAAATTCTTAAAATTTGTAAACAGCAGTTTTGAATAAAGTACTTTTATATAAAATGAAATGCAGGGTGTCTATTATTAATGAACCCTATTTCAAAGCTGCCTACGAGCAAAACCAGTGATCAGAAAATTGTGAAATTTTGTGGCGGACTTAATGAAGGGATGGCAATATCTTTCAGAGAAAAAATAATAATGACAAATTTAGTCACCAGAAGGCGTAAAAACCTGTAACAAAAATTTAAATCTTTGTCGACGTCATGCAGCAGCTGTTGACAGCTTGTTGCTCACAATGACGGTAAGTTTACGAGTCGTTCTTTGTTAGTAAAATTGTTTTATCAAAACAGCCAGTACTTTCGTAATGTGTAGCTTCCCCGATACCAGACCTCAATCCATGCGATGTTTTGTTTGGGAGTAATTGAACATCTGGTAAGTCATGTTATTCCAAGAACTTTACCTGTTTTTAAAAGCAGCATTTCACCGTACTTCTGGACATTTACCAACACCCACTCCTGTCAGCTGTGAAACATGCAATCTTGTGATTTCAAATGGTATCTGAAAATGATGGTCATCAGGTGGAACATGTATTTTTGTAAAAAGATTTGCAAAATTATAAAACTATTGTAAAGGTAATATATAATTTATTAATGTAATGCCCTCTGGTTACGCTATTTGTAAATATTGTTTTTTTGCTAAAAGACATTCTCATCCTTTTGTTAAGTCCGCCTTAAAATTTCATAATTTTCGGATCACTAATTTCGCTTGTAGGCAGCTTTTAAATAGGGTTCCTTAATTATAGATACCCTGTATATATATACAACATATTTAGGTTTTAATATTAATTACCCTATGCAGAATGGTTTATGCCTTCTTAGACAAAATCAAGCATAAAAACCCAATGCAGTGTTACGTAGAAATATGTAATCGCAAATGGCACCCACGTGCGATAGCAAATTTTGTAAAATTTTGTTTAACAGAACTGTCATTCGGCAAGAGAGTCGCTTTCCATTGGGCAATGGAACACAAAAAACAAATATGATGTGCATGGGTTGAATTGCAATAAAAACAGCTATGGTTCCTTAAGAAGTTACAGCTGTCCTAAAGAACCATTTTATTGCAAAGACAATCAATTCCTTTCTACGCGTTACACATTGTGCTTGTTTAAAATCGTACCCATAGCCCAGAAACAGTATACTAAGCAATATCGAATTTTCTGGTAACGTCTGTCATTTGTGGCCTTTTCGCAGATTTCCTTTATAACGCCTGCATGAAATCATCTAAACGACGTTTGCATGGAACATACGGAATTTCACAGTCACTAATTGATTACTTCATGAAAAAATTTCACTTCCAACAATAGCAGACCCCGAATACTGAAAATGAGTGGTTTCAAAGTCAGACTGCAAGCAGGCGTAATCTTCGGTAGAAAGCTGCGGATGGGACAAAAATATTTTTTTACAAAATTCCAATCAAAATTTTGATTAAGTGTCTAACTGTTATTAGATATCGAAAATATTACATTAACCTGTTTCTTTCCCAGTGCATGTGAAAATATTCGTAATGCCTTGAGATAGTGTCTTGCTTCATTAGAATAACATACATCAAACAAGGATACCATCATCTGTGAACTGAATGAGGAGGAATAGTTCAAAGTGTCTCATTAGTTCCCAGACTGTGTTATAAAAGCATGTCGTGAGTTCAGGAAATCCCTATCACACTTTGTGGTAGTCATAGCCCTCCGTTACTGACATGTTTCCAGCAGTGCTTCTAATTAGTAATGATCTTCCTTTGTAGAGCTATCTCTTCGGGACAATATATTCCATTTGCAATTCAACACATTCTGTACTAAAGTGCATTTAAAAAGTTTCGCTCGTATAATTTCGAGCATTCTGAAAATACGAGTTCTTCGACATGGCCTATAATCATACGTTTAAAAATCTAAACCCTTTTAAAATTAAATTTTAAATTTTGCTTTAATAATAATAATAATAATACCAGTCTACATAATAGTAATAATAATAATAATGGATTTGCTTTAAAACATAATAATAATAATAATAATACCAGGCTAAATAATAATAATAATAATATTAATACCAGTCTACATAATAATAATAATAGCTCTAATGAAAAAAAATCTAAATAATAATAATAGTCTACATAATGATAATAACAGCTTTAATGAAAAACAAAAATCTAAATAATAATAATAATAATAATAATAATAATAATAATAATAATAGATCTAATGAATAATAATAATTATTATACTAATAGTTCTAATGAAAAACAAAAATCTGAATTTATATATAGTTTCTCTCTGAAATCAATAGTTTAATACCTGCTAGTACCTGGGATCTGTAGGCTGGTAACTGAAAGAAATTATCTTTGGTCACATTATGTTAATCAAGACTATTGACAGATATATAGTACATTTTCAGACTGGTATTTATTTCATATAGGTCTAATATGTTGAACTAACGAATACATAACTCAAATTTATCTTAAACAAAAATTAATCAAATTATGAAACTTCCCAAATTTTCCGAGAAAACGTTTCAAATGAAGAACAAAGAATGAAAACCTATTCTCTTTCTTATTGCGTTTTGAATTTTTCTTCAACACAAGCAGAAATATTACATATATTGGTATAAAAATAATTATACACTTTTATTTATTATTACAAGTTGACACCTGTATAACAATTCGATTCTGATAACTTTTTCAACTGTGGAGTTAAATAAAAAAAACGTCTTCATCACGGATTGTAAATGCTGATTCGCTTATCAGGTTCTTTTTTTAGACTTATTACTTTTCAGTTGTGAAACAAACAGTTAACATATAAATGTATCCCCAAGAAGAGGATTATTCTAATTGCAAACATTTGTAACTAACGCGATTTATCTTGTAACAAGTATGAAGCATTTATCAAATCTGTATCTTTCAAATGTGAATAAGATTAACATTGCATAGTGAATTAAGTAGTTATATTGATAGATCTTCTGGTACTTTATTCACGTTTGTTTTCAGTGGTAGCGAAAATAATAATAATAAAAAAACTTAAATCCACTTCATTAAATATGCAAATCTTCCTCCAACTTGGCACTTTTCTTGCATTTTCTTCATATTTTGCACTCGAAATAATGAAGTAGACTTTAATATGCAGGAAGCATATGAAATTTTTTGATTTTAGTTACGTTTCCCAAAGCTGCAGTCTAATTAAAAATTATTGCAAGCATTTATGTCAGTGATAAGTTTGTTCTTGCCATATAGCTCTTTTTTTGAGAATATTTGAATGTTCGATTAAGTCAAAAAAATTAAATCTGCTTATTTTTCTGTTCACCTACGGTTTGATTTTTTAAATCGTGAAATTTATTATTTCATTTTTTTAATCAAAAACTCTGATGTGGACATCACGTGACTTCGTTCCACGGATCATTAAATTATACACTTTTTTGGACGTACTTCACTTACATTTATTTCCTAGAATTTTATAAGAGATGTATTTCTCATTCAATCAATTCAACTCTCACTTCGGCAATGGAAAAATAAATAAAACTTAAAAGAAAGTCATTAAAAATTGTAAAATACTGATCAACCTAAAATACCAAATACGGTTAAAACAGTTAAAAAACAGTTTTTACGATTAAAATTAGAGTTTCTGCGCAAAAGCAAGCAATGCGGCCAGAGGTTAGAAAGACAGATTTTCTAGAAAGTACAAAATTGAAAGTTTACTATTGGTCCCACTTGGCAAAATGGCATTAGATTTGGTGCACAAACTAACGTAATTTACTGTTCTTCTAAGAGTGTCAAGTTGCAAACAAATGACGGCTTCGTTAGGCTTAGTACCATTTAAACAAATTTTAAACTGTTGAAAACTCTGTAACTATTACATACAGATTAATTAAAGGAATAAATCTTAACCGGAGCATAAGAACAACATAACTCAGTCACATTTAAAGAACAAAATGCACAATTTACCAACAGATATGAATTAAAAATACTACCGAACCGAGTTAAAGATTAGGTATATATACATACGTTCGGAACGGCAGATTAAAAACAAAAAGGGATATGAATAAGTACATTTTGTAGCATTTCCATATGAAAAATTTTAACTTTCTGAGGCCACTGTTTTTTGAGTAATGAGAGATATCTACATAGGTTCAGACATCCTCAGAAACTCTATTCTGAATCCATTATACAATATGTTTTGGGAGAATTATAATCCATTTTGGAATAAAAAGTTCTTTTTTATATCCGTACGTACAGATATCACGCATAAACCTTGTTCAAATGGATTCGAGAGAGGTCAAAATGGATATTGTTGGGGAAATATGATATCCAAAATTTTTCGCCATTACAATACTTCCTTTACTTCACAGAAGGAAGTAAAAACCGTTTTATTACAGCTACTTGATGTAACTACTTCAGCTCGTTAGAATAAATCGTTTCATCGCACTCATGTTCCGTTTTCTCAAGCAGTTGCACAAATTCTCAATGATTCGCAGTTGGTACAGGGGTAAAATTTAATTTTTAGCTTTCTTTTCTTAACATTATCCGTGTGCAAACATTTGGCACAAAGTGCATTCGGATGAATAACCCAATGTATAATGCAAGCATTACTATGAAGCTTTTCTTTTACCTCTATATTTCTTAGTATTACAGTTAGTCTTTTTACTATAATCCATAGCAGCTGCATCATCTCGCAGTTCTTATATGAGAGAAAATAAATGCCCCCTTCACCGAATTTTTTTCCTTTAAAATTACTTCAAATTCATCAACAATGCTCGTACGAAAACGGCAAACTGTGCTATATCGGTTCTGTTAGTACTCTGATCAACGTTTTTCTAGAACAATGAAAAATCTATACTTTTCTTTTTTAACAGGCACCGTAAATTACTAGCGATTTCTTTATAACGTTCCACTACCGTATTGGCTAGCCAATTAATAGCTTGAATTAACTGTTGTTTGTCAGGACAACATTCAGCAAGGATAACCAAACAATCTTTAAAAATTCTTCGTCAGTAAATGATTTTAATTATTTTGTGATGATGTGGGCAAAAGTATAGCCTCAATGTTTTTCAGTTCAAGTTTTTCAAATTTTTATTGTCATTGTAAGTTCAGTTGTGTCTATAATTCAGAAGTAACAAACTTTCATTTCTCAGTTTGCTTTCTCTAATTTTGAATTTTTTTTAATGATTTGTTTCATAATGCCCACGTAAAGTGCATTGATTTTTGGAGCTGATATTTTCTTATTACAAATATAGCACAAAATGTATTTCTTATAACACCAATAGAAGTCCATAATTTCCAATTCATTTTGAAAACCACGACCTTTTTCATTCATTTTTCATTTTGCCATTGTTAAAGACGTGACTTATAGTTAAATCTCTAAATTGAAATTTATATTATAAATTTATTTACGAACTTTATTTTAACAAAATAAAATTTCATGGGAAAAGCAACATTCAGTATTTATGCATATTTCTAAATGTTAGGGTGTAGTACTACAATATAGCTATCATAACAAACACAAATAAATAGGACTTATAAGTCGCACATTAGTTTGTTTCCGAAAATATAGCAATATGAACTAAACAGCTATGTCAACTAGTGATTGAATCAAGGAAAGTATTCATATCTGACAATTATTTTTATTCACGTTCTTAAATTGAATTTCTGTTCCTTGGAGATATATATATATTATACCCTAACCTTATACATTACCTTATATTATTAACTCAGCGTTTTACGCGTTTAAATATTCACTTCACTTAAATTTAAATTTATATACTGGCGAGAAAATACAAGGGAAGGGGAAGTTGGGATAAGGGGAAGTTGAGAGGTTCAGAAAAGGTATCAAACTTAAAATAAATTTGTTATTCATACTAAGAGAAACTCTACAAGCTCAGCAGCATTTCAAATGCCCTTATGCTATAGTGACATTATACATTTACAAATATTCATGCGTTCTGGGAACTCTGTAATGTGTGGTTTATTTTAGAATAGATACATAGAATCAGACTAATTGAGTAAAATAAAATGTAAAACAAAAACTTCTCTAACTAAAATTTCTTCCTTACACAAAGTCGTTTTAACAGTGCAGGCTGGAATTCAGTAAATATATTTATTCAGTTTAACGCTTATTCAGTTTGGCTATTAAGTTCGCCAACACTGGAGCTGGTGAATTAAACCCATGTCCATAGCTTTGGAAGCCGGATGCCCTCATCATGCTAGACGTTGGAAATGCAGATTTTGACTTGCTTCTTTGATTTTGTGGCTGTAATCATTGAGAATGACATTTCTTAATTTTGCCTGCCTGGGTATATATCTGATAAACATAACAGATCATCTTTTTTATATTTATTCTTACGTATCTACATATGTTATTTTACCTTTTATGTACCGTTAGTATACTCATGTTGCTCATGCAGCAGCGTGTTCTTATATAATTGCGGTTTATTTTTTTATTCTTTACTGAACCTTAAATTGCGTCTACGAACCTTTGGAGCGCCTTATATACACTTCTATCAATATCTGTTTCCATTTCTTTCCTACCAAATCTTTATAAATAACAGATATAAGTTAATTTCGAAACTTTTTTTTTTAGATTTTCTTTTCACTGTGATCAGTTTTGTACTCTGCGTATGCACATACATCAAACAGTTGACGTTAATTTCAAACAAACATTTTAAAGTTAGCATTCTACTATCTGAATAGTTACTTATAGATGGTTTTCTACAACTGTTAATCGATAATTACTTTTTCAAAACCGCTTAGCAGTTAATGTTCATCAAATGTGTAATAAAAAAGTATTTATTATTTTTTTTAATTTAAAAATTTTAAATAGTAAACTCGATGCTAATCGAACATAAATGTAATTTAACGCTAAATTAGATGACTTTATTTAAGTTTCTTCTGATCGTCTAATGATTATACTTTAAGTCCAATGCAACTTTTCCACCAAACGCATAGCGGATTAAAATGCGTGTCTCCGTATAAGCTCAAAATATATCGACTATTCTCGGCAGGTCAGTGGCAACCTGACAACATTTATTTAGAAAGAAATCATGTTTGGTTTATTGATTGATAACATGCTTTAAGAAGGATGTTATTCATTTTTTATTCTCTAATGTCTGGTTAATTCCAGAATAGATAGAATCAGACTAGAGATTGAGGAAAATAAAAAGGAAAACAAAGATTTGATAATTAAAATTTCGTCCTAACGCTAAGCCATTTTAACAATACAAAGGCTGGAATTCAGTAAATGTGCTTATTCAGTTTAAATCAAATTCAACCTGTAGTCTTGTGTATTTGTGCAGTGAAAATATGATAGTCATTCCCAACACCAACGGTGGCAAGATAAGCTTTGTTCCCTTTGCCTATAAAATAATAATTCTAGGTTTAGAACTATAACACCTGTAACGAGATTAATCAAAAACGGAATAAATGTACTGTCTATGTAAAGTAATATTTAGAAACTCTCGGATTACACTATATAAGATTCATTGCATTCAATTCACTTACATTTAGATACATGGTAGTGTATCAGCCAAGTTCGGAACAGACGGAAAAGGAAACCAGCGAGACACCGGCCGTGTGAACCTCACACGAACCATTTCAAGCTACTATCGAGTCCCCCATCACTAAAAAATTTTAGACCTACAAACTCTCAAATTTTTATGTCTAATAGAGTTTCCTTGAACACCTAGAATGCCAAATTTTATTAATCTATCTGTTATAGTTATGGAATTATTAAGTCTTTAGGAGTGCTTTTATCATTCACTGACTGGAACCTTATTCACAGGAAACCTTAGACCACTTCTAAATTACTTAGATACTTTAAATTTGGCATCAAGGTAGATCATTAGGCATATACAAAAGAAAAAATCTAAAACTTCAAAATACTGCATTATTATCGAGGTTAAATCAAAGAATAGTCATAACGAGCATTTGAAAAAGTCACCAATAGATGGCGTTGCTCCGATGGCCGGTTTCCGGGCCACTCATATGCTAATCAACTTCGTCGAAAGTGAGGAATAGAAACCTGTTTGTAACATATAAAATGATAACGCAGAGGTAGAGTGCAAGACCGGCTCTTTTCCAGTTTAGTAGTGGGTTCGGGCCTAACTACAGAGATATAGCAATAAACGATTTTCAAAAGATTAAAGTGTTGCCGTTTAGTAACTTAAATTTGAAAAAGCAAAACAGATGCCAAATGCAAATAAAACAATAGAAAATAAACAAAAGAAAACTTTAATCTGTACTTTAAAACAAGATTTGAACTTTTATAATGCTTAATAATTAAAAACAGCTGTTTAAACTTATTGTTTACATTTTTACTTCCTTACTTTTTTTGTTATTAAGATATTTTAGATTTTTAAGTATAATAAATTCAGTGATCGTAAACTTTTATGATTTTTCCTTTTGAAAACGTTTAAAATTTCGGTAAGTTTGAGCATTTTGTCCTACATTTACCTGAGTATATTTCATATATTAATTGTTCATCCGTTATTAAGGATAAAATAAGACACTGTTCAGAATTAAATCTCAACATGAACAATATTCCATTTTCTTTTAACTTTTATGATGAATATGTAGGTAGTTTATTTTGTTTTCACTTGACGACGAGAAAATGGACTGTATACACTAATAATAAATAAACACTCTAATAAGCGTCACTTTAATATGAAGTAAGCCGTCCACATGACGATTGCATACTTGTATATTTTTAACTAAAGAATACACAATAGCATTTTCTTACACTATTAATCACCATAAGCAGATGACATTTCGAATGCACACTCTTTTAAAAAAAAGCAAAAAAAAAAAAAAAAA
>KL868949.1:0-12445 GCA_000611955.2 Stegodyphus mimosarum | reverse complement strand
AAAAAAAAAGGACAGTTCTATATCTCCCGTTCTACTGGGCCGATTGACGAAATTCAACTTGCGTGTTTCATGTCTCGAAAGCGCAATTTTGGATATGGATTAGATTCCTATATAGCGTTGTTCTAATATATGTATTTTGACACAAAATCGGATTTTTTCTGTAATGACAGGCCATTGTTTTTTCCACATTTCGATTTTACGACTCAAATCATGCCAAACTGTTAAGTTTTGTAAAAATAGCATGAGTAGTTTTTAAAAATTTAGTTTTCAAAATTTTAGCTCTTGAATGTTAATTGAATTTGATATATATTTATTAATATCTCTGTTTTATTATTTTTTCTTGATTCTTTCTTCCAAAATTCGAAATTTAGGCTTAATCCAAATATAATTCCCGCGTTTTGTGTGATTTATTTTTTAAATTCGTATTTTAAAATATTTTTTATAAATTTTTCGAAAAATTTTTCTATCATAACCTGTAACTTTTTTAACATCATCTTAAAGTAAATGTATTTCTAGGCACACCTGCGAAAAATTAGAGTTTTTTATTCAAAATTTTCTGAGATATACGTGAATTTACGTAATGGCGCGTTTTGAAATTTGGCATACTCGTTATAAGCGATAATAACGCCAAATATGGTTTATGCATTTCGTTAAAATTGTTTGAAAGTATAAACGATGACTTTGTTCCCGCTCATGGATAATGGAAAAAAGGAAAGGAGTCTAGGTTGTTATTAATTAAGAAGTTCGCTAAGTGGATTGTTCTTGGCGCAAACTGAAAAAAATGCAAGAAAAATTTTTTAAAATTTCTCCAGAAATTTCTCACCAAAAATTACGAAATTTTATATTTAGGCATAATTTGAGTCCTAAAATCGAAATATGGAAAAAATTTGGCATGTTACTTCAGAAAAAGGCCGATTTTGTGTCAAAATACCTATGTTAAAACAATGCTATATGTAAATCTAATATATATATTAAATCGCGCTTTGGAGACATGGAAAACGCAATTTGAATTTCGTCAATCAACCCAGTAGAAGGGAGGTGTAGAACTGTGCCCCCTTTTCCCCCCGCAGTGTACATGCTTCTTTGACATCATTTCCACTATCGATATTGCAGGGTTAAAGGCTGATATCTTAAAAAAGCTGCGAACGCAACCGCTCCTCACATCCAAACGCGTGAGATGGTGGGAGGTGCCACGGGTGGTATGGAAGAGGCTGTAGTACGTTGGATAGCCGACTATAATGCAGTTGGGGTAATTCAGGCCTGTCGCACAATCATCCGTACTTGCTTTGCATTAGTGCACCTTCGCCTGCCACAGCCTTGCTTCCGCCGATGATAACCTTGCAGCAATCTATCTTGCAACAATCATTGTTATCAGCGATCTGTTGGTCTCAGTGGTTGTTGGCGGTTTGCTGCGCGATATGACCAGTCCACTCCCCACATTTCTACTATGTCACTACGTTCAAAGTCGTACGGGTGTCTATAAAGTCTTCGAAAACGTCGTAACGGCGTTATTGGCTGGGTCTCCAGCGAACTGCAACACGGACAGCGATAAAAGGTAAACCCTAGGCAATTTTTAACTGTCTTACACAATATTATTTACGTGGTAGAAACGCGGGCTATGAAGAGTTAACAATTACTGGCCTTGAAAATTTAAACATTTGCATACAAAGTTTCGTGATAATCCAATTATTTTTTTAAGTGTGCTTCACTCCTTCTCCCCCACAAAATAAAGTGTAAATAAAGATAGATAACTGTAGATACATGCAGATATAATACATGGAATATGTACTAACCGATTATTTACATTCTCGCCAAGGCTTTCGATGTCGAATCTAAGCTTAAGAAGTTAAATATAAAAAGTATGTGTGCATTTTTACAGCACGAGTTCGGCACTTGTAGCCCGGCATTGTTGGAAAACCAATTTTAAATTATATCCATCTCTGCTATTAAATAATGAAGAAACAGTATGTATGTAAGTATGTATGAATATTCCTCTCATTGTGGAAACACTATGGCACCTAGAGCCATCGAATCTTGAACAAACGTAGCCCTCCTCCTGAACATTTGACCCTTGAAGCCCGAATTTTGACTTTCGAATATGTTTTTCATTATTTCATATTTTGTAAGGATTTAAAGAATTTTTGGTTAACAAACTCATTGATTTAAAAGCTAACAGTAGCAACAGTGGTTAAAATCAGATATTTTTTTTTCCAGTGCACCAGACTGTTGCCATTCGGCAAAATGTAAGATATTTATTTTAATCAGCAAACGCGTCTATTTAAAACATTGAAGATTAGAATAGATGAAGTAAGTCTCCGTATATCCCGTGCAATGAAAATGAAGCCGTGAAACGTCACGGTATGACGTCACTACTTATCATGGCCGCTGTCATAAGCGGAACTTTGCTTACATTCTATTCGACATTATTTGCATGTTAGCTATTCAATATTGGACGTTTGTAAGTCTCCCGTTCTAATTTTAATACGTAACATGAAAGATTTTCTATTTAGTGTATAGAAAAATCACAACGACTGCAAATAACTTGTTCAAATTTATTAAAATCTAGGTACGTGAAAATATGTAAATAGTAACTGTAACACAAATGTGTACATAGTAAAACCTGGAAGATCACTTGAAGTTTCAAAGGTATTTTATGCAAATTGTGCCTAAAAACACTTTTCTGGGCCTGCAGACGTTGATATTTGCTTCTAAATTCACTGTTATTTTATTTAAAAATGTGTTTCGTAGTCTTGCCCGTATGCTGTATGGCAGCTATGATAAGACTGACGTCATGTTGATAACATTTCCTTTGGCTTCAGTTTTGTGACTTCATCTCCATCTATTCTACTTACTTCATCTGTGACTATGTCACTTACTCCATCTATTCTAATCTCCATGATTTAAAACAATGTGTTGTCACTGCACGAAATAGAATATTTTATCTCTCCCACGCCAAAGTGTTTTGCTTTCAGTAAAGCATAAGATATTTAAATGTCAAATTTAATTTGCTTGTTACTAAGAAACCAAGCAATTTAAAAACGATTCAAATGTAATAAACGCATTTCTTAAGAATATTTTTTCAACTCTTTAATCTGATGAAATAAATAAATATACATTTAAATCGTGAGGTACCTAATTAAAAATATTAAATATTTTTTGAAATCATACTGAAATGTCTCGTTAAAACAGTTATACATTTTTTCTTTTTATACTAGCAATTTTAATCGACCAATTTAAGAATAATACGTCATTTTCCCCGCAAATTTCAAAATTTCAGCAGCAAAATATCTTTTTTCAAATACTTTTGTGAATGTAGCTTTCATCTTGCTTTTTGCCGTAAGAAAGATCAAACCTTTCCCATTAATCTACACACAGATAATTTCTTTGACGCTAGTGCAAACTTGAATACCTTTCTTTTGAAAATCTAACGCTATTTAACAACAAAAAAAAACAGACAAATAAATAAATAAGCGTTTGGAAAGACACGAAAAAGAACTGTTTGTGCACTAAAAAGGAAGTATAAGAAATCACCAATTTAAACTCCACTTTAATGACCTGCATGGGACTGGTAATTGTTTTTATTGACAAAGAGCCAGTTTCTCGTCACCTCTGCTCTGAAAAGGCTGCCGCATCTGCCAGAGCGTAAATGAATGAAGAGAATGCCCACAAAGCTGCTTAGATTGCTCCCTTAATGATCTTCAACAATATTTGCCATAAATTTCCAACCCCGCAACAAAACGGCAAGCACAAAGGCAGCACTCGCTCCTGATGATACTCGACTTGAATGCGCTCAAAACTTTTGCTTTGAAAAGCATTGTTTCGCAGATAATGAGATGGCGTACACAGGCAGGGTTATCGTCAAGATGCCACTTCGCACCCTCATGACACACCCCATCGTGTGTATGCAGCAATAGATAAAGAAGAGTTCAAGAGCAGTTAAAAGTTCTGAATAATCTAAAGCTTCCAATGTGTCAAAAGAATGAACAAGTCCTTGAAAAGGTCAAGTCGTAATAAGGGGGGAGGGGAATTAGAACTGTGATAGCGTGTGGAGTACGAACTGATTCCAGCAGAAATCGTTGACCTCATTCTGGGTACTTGCAATAGCATAGGGATGCGAATTTGAGGGAAATTCAAAATTACTACAATCAAGTTATACACCTAACCCTGCTAAGCATAATGAGTATGAGGCACATGCCTGAAGTACAAAATATGGGAAAATCTAAAATTCAAGTGCAATAAATTCAAAATATCGTACTTATAAAGTAGAAGTGATAAAAAAATAAAATACTATTTAGAAGGTATTATGTCTTAAAAGTTGTTTACATGCCTCAGCGACACACCACTATGTTCATAATTTTGTAAATTTTCATTGTATTAGAAGCTTTTACTTCAGATTTTGGTTAAGATATTGCAATGAAAATACGCAACATTGGAAGATACTTTTAACTTTAGAATATGATTCAAAACATATGTGAATCACTATTTGGCAGCAGGTAAAAATCTACTCAGCATTTTATTTTCGAATGAAGTTAAAAAAAAAAAGCTCATTGATTCGCACTGAAAGCGTTTCTGACAAGAACATTGCATAACAGCACTTCATCACAACGGAACAATAATTCCATGCAAGTTGGTCAGTATTCGCTAGACAGAAATCTCCACAAAATTGTTCTGCCATGAAGGCTTTCAATCGCTTGTAGAGGTCAGTTCAACTTGAAGACTCAGGTGCGAAGCACATGGAAACAGGCGCCTAGGCTAGAAGCCTCCATCCTGTGTGTAGCGCGTGGGGATAGGGACATAGCTTTCCTACCATAACATAGATGTTTAGTTGATTAGTTAAAAAATTCTCGATGGGGAGGAGAGTGAGATCTTCGTATCCACGATCGAAGCGTTGGTACATTTTAATAAGACTTAGATGTAATAGATTGGGAGCAGGGGTAACCAACTGGAGGGAGGAGGTACGTTTTTCATCTGAATGCAGTGTGCAATAAGGTTGGACCTTAGGAGTCACGTGTCTTCATCGCTTCCTTCAATTTTCTTTCTCTGCGAATTTTACTAGTGTCATAGCAGCTTCAAATCCATTTTGTAATTTTTCAGCAGGGGTTTTCGCCTGTTTAATTTCCCCGACAAGGGTGATGATGGTACTGAAGAAAGCCATTTTCATAAAGATGCCATCATCTGTATCGCAGCAGAGCGTTACGGAAGTAGGGTTTTACTCTGACGAATAAATCAAATGAAATACACACTTAAATAGTCCCTGCACGTACCACCATTTGTATGAAAGTTGCATCTTTCCGGTTAAAGACTAATACAGACTAATACAGTTTATGCTAAGGTTTGTATCTCGGTGAACGGTGGCAGACTTGCAGCAGTTGCACGCATTAGCTTCGTATAATCTAGCTGATGGATCTGTGACACTTAGTTGACAAGGTACTTATCTGCCAGGACATTTAGACTACAAAACGATTCGAAGATAGCACGTTTAACCGACAGTTGACAAGGTTAGCGCCTGGTTAAGCCTTTCAGTTAATAGTCCTGTTCACAAGCAATCACTGTTCTGCCAGTAGCTGACATCGGCTAAATGCCCTGTCGATTAAATATCCATATCGGCTAAATACCCTGTCGTCTAAATATTCGTAGTGGCTAAATGTAAGAGATAACTAAATGTCCTATAGATTAACTATGTCCCTTAACTTTTATTACTTCATTATCTCAACGAGTGTTGCAATTTTCTTGCGTTGAACTTTCAATAAGTTTATGTTAAGACTTCTTATGAACTGATAATAATAACATGGATAATGCTGTTTTCTCGTAACGGATAAATCTTTGCCCTGTTTTCAAAGTTAGATTATGACATAAGGAAAGGCGAGATACCTATTTTTTTTTTATTATTATTTTAGAGACTTTGATAGCTGTTTGTATTTTAGCGAATCCAGCGCTTAATGGCGCGTTTGTTTGTTATGTCTAAGAAATACAGAAAACGTTATTGACATTGAAACTTCTAAATCGGATATGCAGTTCCTTAGTTTCATTGTTTATCATAAAAAGTAGATTTTGGCAGACAAATGTTTGGGAATTAGGAGATAGGCAATACAGCAGTAAAAAACTGTTTTCTAATTCTTGAAAGAATACAGATGTTTTCCAAACGATATTATTCATTTTGCTTTCAGGTCACTCTTAATTCACCATGAAACCATACGATAACCCGAAATTCAAGTTCAGAATAATAAATAAAGTTTCTGCCAGCTCACGTGATATAGTATTGTTGATTTGTTTTTTAAATCATTTCAGCGTCTTCTTAATCAGAATGGCAGAGTGAACAGTTTTAGAAATAACTATATCTTCTTAACATTATTTTAAGTAAATATTTTAATCTTTGCATCATTCTTACAGATATCCAGTTAGTAACGAAGCATTTGAAACGCCTACGAACTCTCTCTACAGAACTTCTTCCTGCACTAAGTCACAGTATTTCATTCCTGCATTAAAAGTACCATACTGTCCAGGATATAGGAGAATTTTTTTTTTCTAAACTTCGTATTCACTTTATAATTGGACTACAAATTTGTAAAATATATTCAGGTAATTTATCACTGATCTTTCTTCAAGTTTTATATTAAAAGAAAGCATATTTACTTAGTTTTACTTCAAGGTATAATCTTTAGATTATTGAATATTTTTTCTTGTACATTGCTGAGACCATTAGGGTTTTCGCGGAAGGGAAACTTGAAAAAACAACTGTTCCTTTCCTCGGGATTCCAACCTCGGTTATTCTAACTGCTAGCTCGGTGTCGTAACTACTTATATCACCACAGGTACAAGCAAAAGGGAGCGGGGCATCAGAATTTCATGGGTCGTACAGAGGTAGTCCCGCTGCACTAACTCTGTACTTCCACCCTCATTTCGATGGAGAACATCGTGGAGGATGGTCAAACTGTCTTCCATGTCTCTTTTCCTACCACTAAACCACTCGAGAGGCTAGTCAATATTTTAATGTCCCCCTGCAACACAGACACTATAAGCTGCATTTCCGTGCATTCATGCATTTTCAAACATCCGTACATCTCTAAGATTTGAATTCCGGCCCATCGGTATGAGAGTCAGCTTTACTAACCACTATAGAGATCAGGGAGTCTTCTTATCAATGCAAAGGAATACCAAAAAAAAGTCCTTTACATTGTACCTCATTTTAAAGGGCGACTGGGGAGAGAAAAAGCAAACGCTTCAATGGATATTTGTTTTTCGCAATAGGCACGCCAGATGATAAACGTAAAATTCGAAAGCGTAGCATTAATTATAGCTGTTAAATTTAAATGTCGTTGAAAACTCTCACAAGTTTACTTTTTATTGCAGACTTATGTCTGTTTTAATGTTAGTTATATGTTGCAATTTGTGTTATACATATAATATACGACTTAAGGGTAATCTTAAAGAAGCATTTTAAAAAACATGCGTGTAAATGTCATAAGTAATGAATCAAGATTCATACAAGATTAGTATAATTAACACATTCTCTTGTATTAGTCGCTTGCGGGGCATACTCGTGGAATATATATTATAGAGAAGGAAATATGTATAATGATTTGCTAGAGTAATTGCAAAAAATATTTAATATTTCAAATTGGATATCTCATGACTGACATGTATTTTTATTTAAATCAGTCAGATTATATAGGAGAAAAAATATTCTTAAGAGCGTTTGAATGCATTTATTATTTTTAAGTCATTTACTTTGTTAACCTAGAACAGAAAGTTAAATATCTTATAATTTACTGAATGACAACACATTAGCACATGGAAGAAAGCAGCATTTTATTTCAGGCAGAGGGGACATACTGCAATCAAATAGCCAAGTTTGTTGATAAAATTTGAAAGATAAATATCTTTTATTTTGTAGAATAGCAACAGTCTGGCACTTTAAATATAAAGATGCTTCATTTTGATGTTTTATTAATCGCTTTTAAATTGTTGAGTATGTTAAACAAAAGTTCATTAAATTTGAATAAAATATGAAGTAACTAAAAACAAATTCGAAATTTATATTCCGGTTTCGAAGTGCATATTTTCGGGTGCAGGACCAATTTGATAGATTCCGCCGCTTTTACACACTGCGAGGAACCTTCATACATACATATATACATGCATACATACATACCTACATACATTCATACATATGGATTCTTTATTTCTTAATAATAGAGATAATAGGGAAAATTACAATAATGACTCTCTACGAGCGAATTTATTGCTTTTATACCAACAGAGTGGTCCGAATTTTTGCACTTAATCGGAAAAAAACTGCATCTTTTTTTCCTAACATTCATTTTTATAAAATACCAGATTTCATGCCAACGGGAAACAGCGGCGTTTCTTGTGAAGATTTTATATAGTCTTTGCTCTTAGCTCGAAGAAGCAGATTAAAAAATTTAACCATCTGGAAATTATTCCAACAATAATTCCTACTGATTACAATTTCACACTTTACTAAAACAACAAACCAATTATTATGGAAGTAATATTTGCACAGCTCACTATTATTAAAAACATCCTCTAAGCTAAAAATGCAAATCACATGCTATGGGAGAAGGCTTTTTCCTGAGTGTTTCACCTTAAAAATATAATTTCTGAGTTGCAGTGTTTCCAAGTATAGACGCTTGTAATCATTCTCATATCGCTCATAGTCGTAGAAACTCTAATTGAAACAGTCTCATATGCTGTGGTGTTTCAAATGATCTCAAAAACACCGAGAATTTATTGTTCCTTAATAAACCCAGGATAAAATATAAAAGTAAGATAAGTTCTACTTCAGATGTTATTTCTATTTTTTCAGATCATTCAAAGTTAAAACTTAAAATGTTGCCAGTCCATACAGATCTTTCAATCATGTTCCATGCTCTAAAGGTGCATTGCTAATCCATTGTAATGCTTACATATTGTAAAATCGTATTTGCTAACAAATACAAACCGAATCATTTAAATACAAATTATGCTTCTTAATAATGCTTTGCAGCAATTAATTTCGTATCATTATTATAATTAATTAAAGATATTAGCCATATATTAGATACAGCCGTATAGATCATATGCATCTATTTTGATCTATATGGCTATATTTTAATACGTGGCATATGACCTATATGGCTGTTTTATGATCTTATGATCTATAATATGGCTATCCGATAGATGCATACAAATCATCCTGTAGCAGAGGCTATATATTACAGCCTTCTCACGTGATTGTTATAGCCTCGTCATAAGACAGAATTTCTTTCTTTTACTTATAACAAAGAACAAAGAATAAAATATCGTATCAAATGTTTTTGTGTTTGAAAAACCCTTTACATTTCTTTTACTTGCAATTCATTTCTATACTTGGGTGCTATTTTCGATACTCCTTCAATACATTCAATTCAATCAATATATGTTGCCAATAAATTTTATTAAAATTGTAACAATATTTTGTTTCAAACGTGATTCATATTGCTATGAAAAAAAAAACAATTTTAATAAATTTCATCATTTAATGAAAGACAACAAAAATTTATTATTATTATTATTAGCACCAGAAGTGCTATTAATTTAATATCTCACTTGCGTGTCCGTATCACTTTTCAAATAGAAGGATGTTGTCACCAACCAAATATAATCGCCATATATTCTCTATTATTAAATAATGAAAAATCTCTATGTATATACTATGTATATATTATGTTCGTCGAACAGTGGAAAATCTAGAGTCACTATATTTTGAATACACCTGTACTTTCACCCAAATATAAGGACCTCGGAGCTCGAATTTTAAATTTTTTGTTCTTTAATTCATATTTCATACTTCGTAGTAAGTTTATTAAATTAAAATTCATTACACATATTTTTCTTTCTTATAATTACTGCTTCAGTCAGTTAGTTTATACATAGATCAAAAACTAATTTTGGATTCTTTTCTACAGATTTAATTCGTTGTTAACGTTATATTCTTAAAACATTATACGTTGTAATTATTAGTGTAGTGTATGTAATTAATTATACGCTAAATATTGTATGTTATTAGTTATACATATTTTTATTTATACAGAAAATGTGATAATTTTTTCACTTGCATGAAATAATCTTCATTCCTTTTCTTTTCTTTTTTTTTTTTATTCAGCATTTGCGAAATTGCTTCGTAACTATATCGTTGACTGCATTTCTTTTTGACTTTCAAATACGTCTGTTTGCCTTGACCTCAGTATTGACTCGCATTTCGTTTGAGAGGTCTCAGAAAGCAATTAAAAGAGCATAAAATTAGAGCGTGTCTCAGAGTCTTGAAAGTTTTCTCATTAAAGTAGTTCTTCCTTTCGCAAGTAAGTATGCTGAAATTCATCTTGCTTATATATTTTCACATATAATGTGGTTCAAAGCATTCTGAAACTTTTCGCTTTTTAGTTTTCTTGATATAAAATTTCCTGGTCATTGTATTATAGTGCTGCGAAATAGTATGGTATTTTGATAATAAAATACTTTGTAGAAAACATACCAAGCAGAAACCATAAAATCGAAACGAATAAGAAATTGAAACGCACTATTGTTTAAATGATTTCAATGAAAATTTCGAATTATAACGTTATTTCATGAAATATTTCATAAGAAATATGGTTTACATAAAACATAATATGCATTTACTGCATTTCAAATTACAGTGGGTGGGGTCTTCGTACAGAATTTTGCTCCAGTTCAGTAAATCGGGCACTGATTACAGCACTTTTGTAAAGTAAAGCCAGAAGCAGCTTTGAAATACCATGATCACGAAACTTTTAGGATCAATCCCTTTTCTCTAAGATTAATATTTTATAGCTTTAGAATCTCCTTTTATGTCCCTTTTATACCTCAAAAATTTCCTGGAGAAATAAAATGATATACTTAAAGAGACATTACTTGAATCACCACGTACATACAAGCAGAATGACTGAACTCTTGTGACTTAAGCAACAAAATACCGATTAGTCATAAGTTACTCTATTCATCTGTGCTCAGTATTAATGTTTATAAAACTACGGATTGCTTACTAAGGATATTATAGACACAAAGTACTAAAGTTAGGTAAAATAATTGTATAGGGAAGCATATCTAATTGAAATTTAAAATTAAGCGGTATTTAACCTAGGATAGTTTTGTTGAATAATTATATACATTTCAAGAAAGATAAGCTTCTCTGTTCTTCAAGAAGCATTGCTTTCTTAAACTTTGAAGAAGATTTGGATTGAAACGTTCAGTAGATTTTAAAATTATTTATACTTAGAAACTAAACTGGGCAATAAAAACGTTTATTTTAAACATGGAAAGAATCTAATAGTTTAAACTCAGCGTAAATTTCGATGAGGATAAATGTTTTAAGCAATTTTGTTTGAAAACTACAACAGCGAATCGAAGTGTAACTATTTCAAAAAACGAAATTTTCTAACCTCTATAATTAAATATGTCAGTCTGTATGCACGTATGTTCCTGATGACACGCAGTCCTTCACATTAATATATGAACTTCAACGACAAAATTTTGAATTTTTAGCCCAAAGAACGGTACCCTAGAAGGGCTCTTAGCCTTCCGACTGCGTTTTGCGTTGGTTCAATATAAACGGCGTATCACTTTTTAAATTTTTGTCACCAAATATTATCGCCCTGGGTTATATTTAAAGAAATTAAGTAATGAAGAATCTGCATGAACGTATGTGTTTTTCTCGCATTGTAAAAAAAAAAGGTGGTACCTAGAACCATCCAATTTTGAATAGCGTAATCCTCTACCCAAACATGGGGCAGCTGGGAGCCCGAATATTGAATTTTAAAATTGTTTTAATATTTATTTATATTTTGCAAAACTTCAAAGAATTTTTTATTAACAAACTCAGCGATTTCAAAGCGAGCATTGCCAACACTGTACGGAAAAAAATGCATTTTTATCTCCGCGCGAGACTGTCTATCGGAAATTCTAAAGATATGATGTTTTTAAATATTTTGTGATATTATAGTTGAATTGAATTTTATGTGGTTGAAGTGCGAAGAACATGATATTTAATAAATTAAGGTAATACATAAAACGTTAATAAAACGCTCCTTTGAGCATAATATAAAATCTAAAAGCTTTCAGGTTTTTTTTATTTATTTATTTCATATTTTGTACGAAATAATTCAATTTTTGATTCAGAAAACAATTTAAAAGCGAGCAACGACAAAACTGCTCGAAATGAAACATTTTTATCTCCAACGAGCCAAACTGCTGCCATTCGATAAAAAGTAGGATATTTATCCTTTTCTTTTAATCCACCAACTCAGATATTCAAGCCGTGATAACTGCAAGCAACAACAGACTGCCCAGAATGTTGTACCACGTCACATCGACAACCCTCCATGGTACGTGCTGTAACGTTTCCGAGCTTTTATGGAAAAATAGCAAGACAGGATTGTCTTTTTAAATT
>KL868948.1:0-12438 GCA_000611955.2 Stegodyphus mimosarum | reverse complement strand
CATCCCTCCCTTTAGGCAGATAGCCCTCGTGTGCTTTGCCATAATTGAATAACCTAACCTTCTATGTACAAGTGACAAAAAAGTGTATTTAAATATTTATCATTAAAATTAAAGATTAATGTTAAAGTGATTTATAAAAAGTAGTATTTAAGAAACGCGGTTTTGGCTTCAGATGTTGAAAATTGTCAATACGTGACGAAGTATTATTATATATGTAAAATATGAAATAGAAAATACCAATTCTCACACATAACTTTAAATTCTTACTTTGAATTAAGTACATCCCCTCTTCAAGAACACGTATTTAACCCTTTTGCGTCACCATTTCTCTCCGTTTTGAAAGCTTTTACTCAGCCGCTATCCAAAAATCATATAAAGACACTTTCTGAACTATAAATAATTCATGGACCTTCTTCTCATCCTCTTTCGCCGCTTGCACTGTCCTGCTAAACCACGTCTCTTCGCTAAGCTCTATTTTCTCCATTGTTAAAAATGTAAATGCATGAACAAAATTCTGGGACTCGTTTAGCACCCCTAGTATACCAATAAAAAAATGCGCTTCTAAAGAATTGTTCCTGTTTAAAAATAAAAATAATGTTTTACCCATCAAGGCAGTTGCGATTTCCCTTTAAATCGTCATCTGCGCAGCAATTTTCTCGGCCATGATTAAAACGTGAACCGGTGCCTTCCCTAATCAAGCTCTCACCTAACATCAAGTTATCCATAAATAAATCATTACACACATACATACACAGCTATATATATGTATGTCTGTGCGTGTATGTAATAAATTGGACAAGCAGCTGTAATGGACTGGGAGATGATTTATTGTGTAGATGTAACTTGGCAACGCTTTACTGCGTAGTTAGAAAGATGTTGCTTGCAGACGGACGAGGCCGAATATAACATAATTTTATTATTAGATAAAATAATTTTGATGATGCAATATTTGATTCACACATCATTATGGCATTTTTCAAACTTAGCCCGTCTTGAAACAATGAACGATACACAAAAACGAGCTGCGACCATGTTAGCCAGACGAAAAAGAGATAGACGCATTCAGAAGAAGCATAAGAGAGTGTTAAAACATCAGTTAATGTTAAAAACGTCAGTGAATGGATAAAAGATATCTACATTGCTGCACGTTACGTAAAATTTTATTAAAATAAGAGAGTGTTAAAAACGTCAGTGAATGGATAAAAGATATCTACATTGCTGCACGTTACGTAAAATGCCATGATGCGAATTAATTTTGAAATGATGCAGTTTAGATTTATATGATATAAATACTTACTATTTTTAAGACTAGAAAGCGGAAATGTCAATATTAATATGAAAACTATAAGGGGACTTTTGCAATTAAATTTAGAAGTTTGTTGTTATATTTTTATCTTATACGCACACAGACATATATATATATATATATATATAGGCCATCGTAGTTTAGAAAATATAACAGAAAAAATTAAGCTAAACTGCCAATCCAAAATCATTACCACATAACAATAATATCAGTTTAATTTCCTTTTTAATCTAAAGAACGAAACAAATTGCAACAAAATAGAAGATACGAGGTACTTTAATTTTTTGTTGCCATTTTATGTAAAGGCAAATTTTCTCTTTCTCTTTGACGTGTAGATTAACTAATAGAAAAATTTGTTTCAGCCTATTAGAAAAGTTTCAGAATGTATTACAAATACTTAACTTCCATGTACAAATAAATGGCTTACTAAAATATTCTTTATCAATAACGATCAAAATATTTAATCAAAATATAAACATATTATTTCTTTAGAATTAAAGAATACAAATTTACCTTGAAATTTCAGAAAAAAAGTATATTATCAGGCCTTTTTTTTTTCAGAATAAGAATATACTGTTCCACAGAGTAAGTAAATCTAAGAAATCCATTGAAATAAGCGTTGTATTAAATAAGTTCGCCAAATCGTTTCGTCATTAAAATTTATCTTACTATGAAATTTCAAGCATCCTGGAAATTTAAATTTCAATACGAGATTTTTTACTTGCCTACTATATAGCATTTGTATTAGCTCTTACGGTGGCTGTTTCATATTTTCTTTTTTACTAAAACAAAATTTAACAATAACGATTTTTGTAATTCAATGGCAGCTGATATTATGTTTTTTAAGGAATATAAATGCATTCAGTTACCAGTTGAACTGTGTTTAATGCAGGCGTTAACCTGTGTTAAACACAATATTGTGTGTCATCTATGCGGAGAAGAAACGTAAAATGTCCCTGATCGAAAACAAGCCGTTGTGGCCTGTAGCAGAAGAAGACGAATATGACAACCTCGAATTCTTTCCCCAGGGATCCTATGTATAAAAATGGAAGGGATGTGTTGAGAAAGACATACTCTCAGTAAAATTTCAAACTCTATAACCTACGATAGTAACGTTTGTTTTGGGACTGCGATTCTTTATGGGTTTCACCAGATCAGCATATGATAACAATAGAATAATAAATGTACACAATATTTTCTGAATACGCAATAGCAAAATGGCAGCAGCTAAAATATAACAATGACTGATGACGATATGTACTAATGAAATATGCGCATTGACTTATATCTACAATTTGGAATTCTTTAAAATACGTATATTTTTTTATTTTGATTTTTTTTCTAAAAAACAATTATGGTCTCAAAATAAGCAAAATCTCAAAAGAGTTTTCGAACTTCTTTTATTGTTTATAATGAATGTAAGTAATATTTATTAACAGATAATTTGAATTTCTGATACTTTCACATTAAACAATCAATGTCTTACGATTAAAAAATTTCAAATCTTTAGTTTATTATAAAATTTAAATAATTTCAAAATTATTTAAGCTTTCAAAAATGTAAAAAATGAGCCTACTACTAACCTAATACTGAAATTACCGTTAAAATGAGCCTAATACTGCTTTAGCCATTATTTATTACATTGTATTTTTTATTTATTCATGTATTCGTATACAATGCCAACAACACATTAATATAATTTTATTTAATATTATATGTAAATCTATATTATTATTATCCAAACTAATTTAAAAAGGCATATGTTCGGTAAACTTTTAAACCATGTATGTTCAGAATACTAATTTCCAAATGCATTTTTATGTAATACCAATCAAAAGCTATTCATGTTGTAAAGGTGAATGTACCTTATTCATGAGAAGTATGAAACATTTATGAACATAAAGTCCATATCTGTTTGTTTTTTTTTAAATGGCAACTAATACGTACTAAAATTTTAACGAGTCATTATATTGCTTTAAGCTCTTGAATAAACTAATTCTCTTATTGCATCGTTTTTACTAAATAGATAAGTAAAAAGGAAATTTAAACATGCATAAAATTAATTAAGAAATTGTAATTATTTTAGTAACTCTTCATTTAAAAAGAAAAATTTGAAACATAATTTTTGCAAATATTATCTCTTTTTGTGTGGCATATTACATCAAAACTAAAAGTATAGTCTGACTTATAAAATCTGTAAATAAAATTACCTTAAATATGGATAATACAAATGAAAATATTAATTTGAATCATTTCAGAGTATGTATGAGTATGAATGAATATATTTACCTGTTACTGGAGTGTCGTTGTCGAGTTCCACCAGAACACTACCTGACAAAAACGATCCTGGAAGATATAAAAGTGTATCATTGTCCAGTATAATAATGAATTTCTTCAATTTTTTACTCGTCCGATTAGTTGTGATTTCTGTCCTAACATGACCGTTAGTTGCACTGTACCACATACCGGAATCTTTAATTGGCATCCACAATATTCATTTATGAAACAGAATTTTTTGAATTTGTAACTGTTAGAATGATTTAACAAGATGGCACAATGAGTTCATTTGAAAACAATTGTCTTTGGAAATCTTCTATGCCACTCGTAAGTGGAATACTGATTTAATAAACATTTTCATGCTGTTATTGCCGTAAGCAAGGTTTTACAAAGTTTGTCCTTTCTTGAAATTGTCGCAAACACCTTCTACAAATCTATAGAAACATGGTCATATCTAAAGACAGGAAGTACCTCCCACTCGAAATCGAAGCACAAAAGTGGCGATAATATCTTCATAATCGTTACGAAATGCTTTTGGGAACTAGAGATGAACATCTGAAGATTACCAGCAATTTGCACTTTCACCAGAATCGATTATTTCCGCTTCGGTGAGCTGATCCAACACACTTCACTCGGCGAGTACACTGAAGTTCTTGCCAGTTCGCACCTCCAAGTCACTGGCCACCCCAAACGCAGGAAGGTCAGCTAGCGGCCGCAACTGGTTCCGGTATGCTTAAGTTGTTTCTCCTGCAGGCATTTCCCACTCGCTCTGATGTTGAAAGCGATGACCCGGTGTGCTTGCTCGTCTCCGTCCCTTTCTACGACCTGCGAGGTGAGGGAAAAAGAGGAAGATTAACGCAAAAGACTGAAATGCGAAGAACTGTTATGTGGACAACAATGGACCAACTTATCTCGCGGTCTGACACAAGGATCACACAGTCTTGACGCGTGGTTAAAGGACTTCAGAGGAAAACAAAAAAGGCCGTTGGGGCATCCGGGATCATTAACAACCCACATTATTATGGAACACTATGCAATGAATTATTTGATACTGATTTCAGATAAAAAGAAAAGTAGCTCCTCCTACAACATTTATTATCGATTCACCAAGGTATTTATTTAATAGAAGAATCTGTTTTCTAATGTTTGAAATGAAAAGCTACTTTTGCAATGTGTAAACATCAAGATTACTCTTGTGATGAGTTCGGATTTGCTAATCGCACACATTTTATAATCGTCGAAAATTGTAGCTGTAAAGCAAATCTGCACAAGCATCTTTAAACAGGCTTTAACTTAAAAAGGAAAGCTTGAACATAAATAGAAAATGTTGTTACAAGAGGCATTGCTCTATAATTAACAGAAAATATATCGTTATTAAATGCTAACAATCACTGATTTGCTTAGTAAAGTAAATATTTGGCAGAAGAATATTAAATTTCCATTAACAGTTTCTTTAAAGTAGGTAATATGTATGCGTATTATTATCATATTATGATAATGGTACACATACATATTTTAACTGTTATTATTGCCATTGTTATGCTACAATGCGCCATTATTATGTAATAAATTTCTGAACTGTCGAATGTTGATTGACTTAATCCCTTAATAGAGTTGTAAGGCATTGTTACATCTTTCTTGTGTGCCTGTATGATGTAAGTGCATGTCCAGGTAGTACAGAAAGACCAATTGCTCAAATTCCATGTTTGAATTTCCATGTTTCCCAAGCTGAAAAACTTAGTTTTCTCTCTAGACTTATTAAATTTTTTAATATTAATTTTTAAAATATAAGACAGTTCTGCTTCCCCTTCCTGTGCCGATTTTGGAGCGACACTGCAAAATGTTAGGCTCCTTAAGATGATACAAAATTTCGTCTAACGTAAAAGAGATATCTGGCAATCAAAACCTTCTAGTAATTCAATAATGCTGTTTCGAGAGGTTTTCTAGAATTCATTCAAATTTTACTTCTTTACTTTCCACTAAGCAAATAAAAACTGATAGCATATCATTCTCTATTTACACATTGAAAAGTTCAAAGGCTTGTAGGTAAGGAGAATGAGATAATGAAGAACGGTGCTAATATCTTTGCATTACTCGATTTCTGAGTTTTTAGCCCAAAGGACGTTAGCCCAGAAGAGCTATTAATTTTGTTTAGGCATATTGTGGCGTTTCACTTTTCATATTGTTGCCACCAAATTTATCGCCCTGTATTATATTTTAAGAAATTAAGTAATGAAGAATCTGCATAAATGTATATGTGTTTCTTGCATTGTTATAAAACAATGGTATCTAGAGCCATCAAATTTTGGATAAAGTACGTCTCCATCCGAATATGGGCATCTGGAAGCCCAAATTTCCAATTTGTAATTTGTTTTATTTTTCTTTCTTCTTCATGTGAATTGTATACGTATGTGTATATGATATTATATATATATTCAGGGGGAACGAAAACTAATGTGAACTAATGTGATATAAATATGAGATATAAATATTCACGAAAACTGATGTGATATAAATATGTAGAGAATATTAGGCATTATATTTTGCAACTGGGAAAGTAAAAAACGTGCAATGCCGTGCACGGGATTCTAACTCTGGACCTTCCGATTGCCAGCCGAAAGAATTTCTAGTTACATCACGAAAGCATGTGGGAAGTAGCGAGAAAAGCAACTTGCATATTTATTTAAATAATATTACCAGTTTCAAAGAATATATATAGTCTTCAGATGGGTGATCAAACACGTTTTGAAGACCATGCAGTGCTCGAATATAGTTATTTAATATCAGCAAAGCATTAATTAATTTAAAGCAAAATTCATAATCAGATATATTTTGATAACATTGAATTTTTGTAGAAGTAAAGGCATTTTATCAGATTAAGCAAATAATGGAAATCTATTAGACGCTCCTCTTTCGTTTTCAAAATACTTCTTAATATAATTAATTATTTGATTGAAAGACCTGCAACTAACAGTTTAGTCTTATTTGTTGTACTGTATCTAGAAATAACTAGTAACTGTAGCAGAAGCAATCTTTGTAATCTCTTTTGCTCCAGCAATTAAATAAATTCCTATCCATCGTTCTGTAACGAATTTCAAATTTATAGAAAATCTTAGAAGACACATTAAGAGATTGGAGAGTTTAGCACTCTAGATTTTTCAGGTCCTAATTTAAAGTAGAAAAGGAAAATAAGTAATTTTAAATAAATTTTTAGTTTGCAGAAAACTTTTACGTGTTTTTTTAACTAAAACTGCAGTAGTAATATCCATTATGTATATAAAAACAAAACGTTTTCTAAAAACTGTCTTCTTCATTTCTCGTACACTTAAAGCACTGTGGAGTAATTTCATTTTAACATTATCGGGAAAATACAACAATAATACTTTTTTTGAATATCACTTTTAATAATAAAGGGCTTAAATCTTTCATTTTTAAGGACACGTTGTCAGGAAAAGTGAAAAATAATTGCTGTTGCGAATTATTATGTTACTTAGAAGGTTAACAAAAAACTTGACACTTCGAGTTCTACAAGAGAATTTTAATTTATTTAGCATCATTTTAAAAACGTTCTCGATGTTTTCATATCATGTAAAACCATATTTTATTTTAAGCGAACAGGTAAGATTTTATTAATTAATTTCTTTTCCTTTCTTCCACGTCTAAAATTAGACAGTTTCCTCCAAGTAATGAAAAATTAGCATAAACTAAAAGATGCAAAAAAATCTTGCCAAAAAGGACACTTTATTCCTAACAGCGCACGTTTACGTTTTATTATTTGTCAATGTTGGTCTGTAGATACTTAGGTAGGAATTTTGTCAGAAAAATGGGCTGTTTTGAAGGGTTTTACTGTAAAGTTTATTTGAATAATTTCTGATGTTAAACCTATCCTGCACTTCTGCTCTTCGTCAGCTTCGCCAGAAATACAAATCAAGGGAGTTTAAATGAAAATAGATCTAAGTTCGGAGGAAGCAGAACACAGGCAAATTAGACCAAGTGCGCTGTATATCTGTTTCTATTGGTCGGTATGCTGTGATGATTGCTGGTGAGTTTACCTTTCATTTAGAAGTCATGTTAACTTAACAGCTGCGCTCATTTTTTTTTCAAATATTTGAACGATTGTTGTCTTCTCAGGTCTTAGAAGCGGATTTTAGTTTTTCAAACATTTTTCGTTTCTTAGCTTCAATCCGATGCGTAAAGAAATATTATGAATGCTCCTGCTGGCTGTCAATAAAACTATTCTTCATTCTGTATCTAGTGCTTAAATAGTAAATTTTTTTCATGATGTTATTTCATAAATTTATTTTAGATTAATAAACGTATTAATATTCACCTATTAAAACTAAAACACCTAAATTTCATTCAATTAATCAGTTATGGTACTATAAATATAATGTTTCATTTTCATTATGCCTTTCAAAATAAGACAATTACACAAATGATCTTGACATTATATTTTTAAAAAGCCATTGTTCTTAAAGGCACTATTTTTTTCTCATATTATGCAAATGATATTAGATTTCATTTTATGTATTAAACAATATTTTGTAATTTCCTAATAAAGCTCTTCCCTACTGAGTCATCAAACAGTTGCGTGATATGACATAAAAAATATTAGTCATTTGAATGATTTTGTATAGACATTAAATACCAGAAATTAAAAAAACTTGAAAATAAACTGTTTCTAGCTTTCCACGAGCATAGAATCCCCATATAACTGGCTCGTGGGCTAATCATTGCTAATTAATTCAATGAACACACTGAATACTCAGTGATGATTAAAATAAATATTAAAATGCATTTATTTTCCCATGCGATTGAATATACTTTTAGCACATAATCTCTTGCCATAACTAACTCCATTGTGCTGAAAAATATACCTTTAGCAATGGAGCATGTCGCTGTGCTGGGCTAGAATCATGAATAGAACATCCGTTTTAATGTGCTGGACATCATGGTATTGAATGTATTTAATATTTTACATTTTCATCTCATACCTACAGGCTAGTAGGCAAAAGCTAGGTGTTTATGTTCTCAGACATGATAGTTATATTCAAAAGTGATAGTCTTGAAAAAGGTGGTAGCTACGACAGACTCCTTTATACTTCCAAAGCAACCTCAACAACATCATAACTTTTAGCCGAGCCATACTTTATTTCAGATTTAAGGAGGAAAGATAAAGGGTATAGATGATTAAATTAAGTAAATAGAACACTTATGTTTTTCTAGTAACATATTAAAAATTTAATGTCTTATAGTTAAATAAAAATTATCTGAAACACATTAATGGCTTCGGTGTTTCAGCAGTTCAAAGCACCCAATTCGTGTGGAGAATTTAAATCATAAGCTTCATATATTAGTTTATTAAACCTGGAATTTTATAATATGCCTGACGAAAAAGAAACTAAACCATCTTAAGGCATTATTTCAATACTCAGCTATTAAATAAATGATTAAATTATTAGTAAGGAAGTACATAAATTGAGTTTTTTGACTTATCTCTCATATAACCTGACATTGCGAGAAAAAAAAAATTACTAGCACTACATTTTCCTTAATTCTTTCTCGCAGTTCGAAAAGACAAGATTTGAGTGCACCACTTTCTAGATATACGAATAGTAAATGATACGCATTCTGAAAAAATTATCTATCCTTATCATTATAGAACAACAAATTCTCCTTAACTCTTTCATACAGATCGAAAAGACAAGATTTGAGTGCACCACTTTCTAGATGTATGAACAGAGAATGATATGCATTCTGAAGAAATTATGTATCCTTATCATACTAGAACAACCAAGTTAAACTCTAAATAAAATAATTAAAATTCTTTTCATGAAGATTTTGCCAGGAATTAACGCAAGAAACGATTTCTGCGCTACAGAATTTCGTTAAAATAAGAATTCTGGCTTTTTTCGGTCAATAACGAATTTCGTTGAAAAGGAAGGACTACGAACTATGTTTAACAAAAATTATCTACATATTTAAAAAAATTTATTTTGATAATCTCATAAAAGAGATTTACAATTTTTAGATAATATCTCTGCTGAATAATATATGCAGGAGATGCATTCTAATTTGAAACTTAAAACTTCAGCTCCGAAGAGCAGTTTTGTCTAAAGATGCCTCATCGTACCATTTCCGTCTTGAAATAGTAAACATTTGTATTTAAAACTCATTCTGGAAAGTAATAGACTGAATTTTATCATTTATTAAACTTGAAGTATCAAAAGGTTTGAATTATACATTTCCTGTACTAAGTTTTTCAATTCAAAGCTTTTAGTTAATACGCAGTTTTTCTAATCAGTTCTTCCTTCTTAAACGATAGCTCCGTATTAAGTGGTAATTCGTTTTAATGATAATTCAAAGAATTATAGTTTTTACTTGAAATATTTATTGGAAATAATTTGAGTTTAATTCAGCCGCTATTAATGTTATGATTCATACACAATTATTGTAACTTAATTTCAGCTATAAATGTTGTTAATTTTCTAACTTTTATGTTTTACATAAAAATCTCCACTAAATTTACCCAGATGTTTAAAACGTATTTACAGTTTTGTACAAAACTGACCTCATTTTACTAATTAAATGTCAAAAATTTTTATCTGTCTCAGCTTCACGTAACATTTAACCAAAAAAAACCGCATTAATAACATTTTGAACTTATTTTAATTCCTAGTTATGAATTTCAGTTCTGTGTACTTCCCAGTATTAGAAAATTAAAAGTTATAACATGATAACAGTGCATTCTTTTGCCCTTTTTCTAAATTTACTTCCTTGTACGAAGTAACCTTGTAAAGGAACTATTGTAATCGCAAAACATTTTCGGTATCATATTTCAAGGAAAATATCCATTTTAACCGTTCTCGAAACTATTTGAACGATGTTTTTGTGTGACATTTTACGTATAGACAGAATAAAGGACTTTTTTGCCAAAAAGGCTTGTTAATTGGATTTAAAATGAATTCAGAAGAGATTGCACGTACGTACGTATGCATGTACCTCTTATAAATCAAGAACGAGTAGCCGTAGAATGGTGCCATTTTGCATATGGGACTGTTATAGAATATAGTTGCGCGACTCTCTTTTTCGTTGGTTGTACAAATCGGTTGCACAAATCGTATTTAAATATATATACACATATATATATATATATTTCCACTCTGTTACCTAACTCGGTGAGCTTAGTTTTTTTATTCTTGTATGTTGGTCAATCGTGCATTTTTTGCTCTAAAGTGGTTGAATTATGTGCTTTTTGTGTTCTGGTTAAGATTTTTACGTCTTTAATTAATCTGTCTGCAATAGTTGTAGAATTACCAAAAACTTAAAAGTGGAGATTTAAGCTTAATAAACCGCCATTTGTTTACATTTGAAACTCAGAAGAATAGTGAATAAAGTTAGTTTCTGCACTTTCAGAGTCTTTTTGCTATATGGGATCAAAAGTAAATGTGAAGGTTTTCTGCAATGAAAATTCTTGCCCTCTGGCCGAATTACTTATTTTTACGTTGAAACTTTAATTTTAATTGTAAAAATTGTTTTTTTTATCTGTATTTAGTATTTTACGTTTTTCTGTATTTTACAAATTTAATAAACGTGTTTTGAGTTTGTTATGCATTTTCGCTTTGATGCAAGGTGAGAACTGAATTACTTGAATGAGAAATATATTTTTAATTATGCATCAAAAACGTTTATATGAAGAAAACATAAATATGCTATATAGCTAAAAGTTTATATAGTTTTAATTATGCAGCAAAGATTCGAGGAAATAAATTTAAATTAAATGGAAGGAAACATATGTATAATTTAAAAGGCTATACAAGGAAATCATGTGCTGTCTACATCAGATTTTTTCCTACTGTACTGCAATTTTTGATTCTTTAAAACAGCAAAAGTTGAGTGAAAAGGAATAAAAATTCAGTATGATCATTAAAGCATCTCAAGAAATTACGTTTGAAAATAGCTCTGCCGTAAAGAATCTTCAAATCTTTTAATAATATACTGGCAGTGAAGATACCATTGTCAATAGGAAAACATTTACCTTTCGGCAAATCGACCGATGAACATAGTACTAAAAGTAGGGTGTAATTCTATAAATTTTTCATTAGTTTAATAGAAAAGAATTAATTTTTTAATTAATGCACATACAGAACGTAGAAGAATTTAACTTTTCTAGCCAAATTGAAAGTCAAACTGATACATAATTCATTCATTATTCAAAATAAAGGATAATTCTCCTGTTCTTAAGTTGTCTCATTAAGTTCCGGGATTTTACTTTTATATTTACTTTTTATAATTATTTACATTAATATTCAGTTTATAAAGTTTATAAATTCATCAAAAAATATGATCTTTAAAGGAATTTCAATAATCGGCTCATTTAAAATTAAAAAATATGTAAATAGATAAGTAATAGAAAAAATTATAAACTAAATATCAACAAAATCAAAATCATTTAAATAAAAAATTGTGATTCGTCAAGTGGCAATTCTGATATCGATTCACTTCTAATAAAACAAAAAATATTTTCTCAACAGAATAATTTATATTATAAATATGAAATTTTATGAATTAAAGTACATTAATATCGCTTTAACTTGTTTCCACTGTCAGTATATTTAACACTTCTCTTAAACTCAGCTAATCTACTTTGCTTGCCGTGAGATTACAACATACGCTTGCAGTCTTAAAAAATGTGATGTGTACACCACATGACTTCCTTCGACGGAATATTAAATTATACGCATTTTGCATTTCATTTAAAATTATAGTATCATCTGAAGAATTATCTAATTGTTGCCACATATTCTATTCAAATACTATAATAAATCTAAAACGATGTATAAAAGAAATTAAAC
>KL868947.1:0-12437 GCA_000611955.2 Stegodyphus mimosarum | reverse complement strand
GCAAAATGCGTATAATTTAATATTCCGTACAAGGAAGTCATGTGGTGTACCCATCAGATTTTTTTTATATTATGATACTAGAAGAGTATATTGCACTGAAGGAGGATGTTCTAGCGCAAATATTATTCAAAACAGAGATGTATGATAAATTTTGGAACTCAAGTCATCCGACAGAAATAGCCCAAGATAAAATTTGTTACTTAAATAACATTTTAAAGTTTTCCCCCTTCATATCTACTAGAAGTAAGCTTTTGTCAAGTCAATAATTTACTACGGATTATACAAAATATGTTGAATACTTTTGGACGAAGAGATTTAATAATTGAATTAAGGAAGTTTAGGCTAAATATAAAAAACATTACATCTATACATCCAGAGCAGCCATCAATTTAAAGGGGTCGATGAAGAGAACTATTCTTTTAAAAGGGATCGATGCAAAAAAATGGTTTCGAATCCCTGATATATATAATATAAAAATGCGATAATCTCAAAATATTTTCTGCACCATCAAAGAAAAGATGCTCATTAAGAGTAGAAGCAATAATTAATTGATAAGATTATATAGTCTACATAATTACTAGTGCGATTTAATCAACTCTGTCATATATTTTATTGTAAGGGGGTTAAATATGTTAAAATGTATTGGGCAGTTAAAAAAATAATGCAATTTCCCTAAGCATCAAATTGCGTTGTCTTTTATAATACACCTCGAGTGTTCAAAACTGCAGTCATAACTTGCATAAACAGAGCAAAATTATAATTCTCGTCATAAACAATGAAATAGATTTTTTTAAATTTAGTTCAGTGTATGTGAAATAAGAAATGTTTTTATGATACGCCTTTTATCTATCGTTAAATAATTAAATGATAAGCCAAAGGTGTACACTGCGCAAAAAAAAGGGACAGTTCTATATCTCCCGTTCTATTCTACCGATTGACGAAATTCAACGTGCTTTTTTCATGTCTCGAAAGCTCGACATAGGATATGTATTAGATTTATATACGGCAGTGTTCTACTATAGACATTTTGACACAAAATAGGACTTTTCTGAAATGACATGCCTATGTTTTTCCATATTTTGATTCTACGATTCAAATTATCCCAAACTGCCAAGTTTTATAAAAATCGCAGTAAGTAGTTTTTAAAAAATTAGCTCTCGAAATTCTAGCCCCTCCCTGATAGTTAAATTTGGTATATATTTATCACTATCTCTTTTTTTATAAAAGTTACTTGATTCTTCTTTCACATTTCGAAATTTAGGTTGATTTTAATTAAAATTCGCCCATTTTTTATGATTTATTTTTAACATTTGCATTGTTAAATATTTTTCATAAATTTTTCGAAAAAAGTTTTGAATTATAACCCACAAAAATTTTACCATCATCTTAAATTAGATGCATTTCTAAGCATACCTGTAAAAAATCAGTTTTTTATTCAAAATTTCCTAAGATATACGTGAATTCACATATTAGCGAGCTTTGAAAATTGGCATATTTATTATAAGAGATAATAACGCCACATGTGGTTTACACACTGTATTAAAATTATTAGAAAGTATGAACGATGACTTAATTCCCGCTCCTTTACAATGAACAAAAGGAAAGGAAAGTTGCTATCAGTTAAGAAGTTCGCCAAGTGAAATATTCTTGGCGCAAACTGAAAAAAAAATGTGCCAAGATCAATTTTTTAATTTCTTCACAAATGTTTCACCAAAACAATTATAAACATTTAATATCTACGCATAATTTGAGTCGTAGATTCAAAATTTCTAAAAATAATTGGCATGTTATTTCAGAAAAAAATCTGATTTTGTGTCAAAGTACCTATATTAGAACAATGTTATATAGAAATCTAACTTATATCCCAAGTCGTTCTTTCTAGACATGGAAAACCCAATTTGAATTTCGTCAATCGGCCCAGTAGAACGGGAGATATAAAACTGTCCCATTCTTTTTTTTTGCGCAGTGTACATGGATATTTAATCTGGTGAAATACTTTTATGTTACTTTATGTATCTGAGAAAAACACTAGTACTAATCATAAAATCATCTGAGGTGATTATGTCTGTCTAAAGGTCGAAACAGCATTTTCAAGAAATTCTATATTTCCGTGTGCCAAAATATTTCTTTTTTACCCTAAATGTATTAAACAGTAAAATGGCAACACTTTAAAATGCTTGTATCTTTATTTCTTCTTATCATTTATTCTGAGAATATTAAACGCTAAAACAGCAGCACTTTAAAATGCTTGTCTTTTTACTCTTTGTTATATATAATGTCATTCCTGTCAATTTCAAATTCGTATCCTTCAATTAATGAAACAAATTGTGTATTCATTAATAATATTCTTATTTTTATCAGCCAATCGATAAGAAAATGCAAAACATTTTCACCGATATTTTTTGAATTTTGCATAAGTTCATATGTCCCGCGTGGCAACATGAAACGCTCTCTCATTATTTATGCTACACTGACGCAGAAAGTAAACCTCTTTCTCATCAGCTTTTAGCAAGATTAATTCACCTACAGCGAATACAAAAAGCTACGAAAGCAGTTCTTTTCGAATATTAAGACAGTTCTATTTCTATCAGCAGTCAATTAATTACAATTAATTAATTTATTTTCTTTTCTGTGGCACTTTCTCTTAACGTCAAACCATTTCTGTAATCGCGCCTTTCTTTGGCAGTGACTAAGGCATTAATCATATAAATTAATTAGAGAAATTTCGTCGTTAGGTTTTTCATTGCATCTGAACTAATGTTTTTTAAACACGTTTATAGTGAAAGAATTTCTTGTGAAAAATATTCTATGATATGGTTAATTGAGATGAATAAATCTCAAAGAAATATACTTCCAGGAAATGTTGCTAGTAAGAGTTTCAATATTTCTGCGACGATTATAAATTTTAGAGAAAGAAATAACTTAACATACATCAGACAATAGACATTTTTTACATTCCTGTGAAATTATTTCAAGTCTTAATTAACTTCTTATTCAAGTATAGAAATAGATAATGCACACATTTAAACGCCTGAATTTTATCTTTTACGATTTTATTTCCATTCGGAGCTTAAAGTTACATTCACGTGAGATGTTAGGTAAATTTAGATTAGGTTACACTATTTGTTAAGGTTAATAAGTTTGTAGACTTATTAGGATTTTTACTTCCTAATACGAAGTAAAGGAAGTAAGTTTTTTGCGATTCGCAAAAAAATTTGGGTATCATATTTCAACGAACATATCCTCTTCAATCTTTCTCGAAACTATTTGAACAATGTTTTCGCGTGACCTCTATACGTACGGACAGCATAAAGGACTGTTTCTTCCAAAAAGGATTGCAAAATCGATTTAAAATGGATTCAGATTCTTGACGTCTGTACGTAAGTAGTCGAGAAAAATGCAGGATACGTACACGTACGTATGTATGTATAACTCAAGAACGAGTAGCCGTAGAACGCTGAAATTTTGTATACAGGACTGCTATAACATGTCGTTGTGCTACACCCTTTTTCTTTGCAATCGGCTGCCCCAATTGTATTTTAGGGTTTTATGCCTTTAGTTAATCTGCATGCAATAGTTGTAGAATCATCGGCAATTTAGATATTTAAGTGGCGCTTTAAGCCGAACGAACCGCCGTTTGTTTACATTTGAAACTCAGTGGAATAGTGAATTAAATCATTTTCTGCACCTTCAATGTCTTTTTGCCGAGTAGGACGAAAAGGAACTTTACAGTTTCGTGCACCGAAAATCTGCCTTCTTGCCCCTGGCGTACAAACTGGCTGGCGTTTTCGAGCACAAACTCTAATTCTAATTGTAATTTTTTTTTGTTTTAAGTGTATTTGGTGTTTTATGTTTTCCTGTCTTTTACAATTTTGAATGAAGATGCTTGCAGTTTTTATGTATTTTTGCTTTTCCTCGATGTGTAAACTGAATTCATCGAATGAGAAATTTAACTCTAACTAAATTCGAAGACATAAGTTAAATAAAATGCATCAAAAATTATGCATAATTTAAAAGGCCATACAACGGAGTCACGTGGTGTCCACATCAGATATTTTGAAGTTGGAAACACGAAAAATGAGCAATGGCCTCTGACCTCTCGAATATGTGTAGAGTATGCTACCGTTACACCACGAAGGCATGGTAAAAGGATAGAAAAAATACGTTATGTGCTCCCCCTTTTAAAGGGTCGCTGGAGATTAGGAGACTCACTCGTCAAATCCTGGTGATAAAGAATCATCATCCACCACTTTTTAGTTCGGCACCACTGCAGAGTCATTAGGTTATTTTGGAGCAGGAGTATATGAAATATAAGCAGTGCTCTCGCCGGGTTTCGAACCTGGACCCTTCGAATACGTGCTGATTACAGCGCCGACTACTGTTACACGACGAAGGCATGCGGAAAGAAGGGACAAAATACCTTATAAATTGTTCCAGCACTTTCTACTTCAAAAAGGGCTACCGCCCTTTTTCAAGTTTCTCAAATGAAATCTACTATATTAAACACAGAATAAATAGTTAAAATCCTTAAACAGTCAGGCTATTCATTCTACTAAATGGGAGCCCCGAAAAAACTTCCATTGTTCAGTGGTCTTATCCTTATATCACTTATAGCAGAAATGACCTCTTTCGACTTCTTTAAGGTACTTCCCATTGGAACTAGCATAAGATGCTTTATGCGTAAGTCTGTTAATTATTATTAATTGTATTTAAGCGCGTAATATTTGTACGTTAGTACATTAGTAAATGTGTAGTAAAGAGTGCATATTTGAAGGAAATCAATAGCTATCCTATCGGTAACTCCCATATTTAATTAAATAATTATTAATGTGCCATAAGCATAAAACGGTGTTTTCTTCAAGCCATTTGATTTTCTCATTAATATTGACAATTCTACGCATTTAGTCTTTTTACAACTCTTTTTTACCGGCCTTGAATTGCGAAAATTATATGAATCTATTATTTGCAGGACAAAAAGCAGTAATTATAAATAAAAGCTGTATCATTTCGTTATTCTATTTGGATATGTCTTCTAAGTAAAGCTTTTCTTATACTAAGTCAGGATACGAGACCACACTGGCGTGTATGGTAATGAAAACGTTGCCGTTTATGACATCTGCACCTCCTTTGAAGAATACCATTATTATGTCTCTCTTTTCCCAGAAAATTATCAGAAGTTAGCTTAGGAAAAAAATAATATCTTATTATTTTTCCCAACTAAATTTCTGAAAATTTTGAGTGGGTTAATTATGATACAGAAAGTAAAATGTGCTACAAGTAAGTTTCAGAATCTCGTTTATGGTCAGCTTTTTACTTGACTCATGCTATAACAGGAATTCCAGAACACGTAAATCGTTCTTCAAAGTGAATGGCCGATGTGTTGCTGTTGTTACTTATGCTCACTCGCTTTACAGTAACATTAGCCCAAGCCCACGAAATCCAAAGTGACAAAGAACGCAAAATACGCCTGTCATTGGCAGCAGCCTTCAACACCTTACAGGTAACAGTTCGATTTAAACCAGTCCCCCCCCAATTTTGATGGAGAGTACCCCTGGGGGATGGTTCAGAGGGTCTCCCACTCCTCTCCCCATCCACCAAACCATACGCGAGGAATTTCGGCTGGAAAGTAATAAACTTTAATCCGACTTTCTACCATGCCACACTGATACTATACATTTACAAACACCCGTGCCTTCTCCAGAATTCGAATTCGGACCCTTCGGCGCGGCAGTGAACGACGCTAACCGCTATACCGGCTGGGTGGCTAATGGTCGATGTAAATGTGGAAAACTAAATGAGTGTGCAAATATACATTATTAGATTTGGATATGTCCAAACATTTTGTAAGTAAAAACAGAATGCTTCTGCGAAGTTTCTACTGAAAGTAATAAATTGCTACATACAGCGCCAAAAACTTCGTACTTGTAACATAAAAACTAATAGAGTTTATTACTAACTCAAACGGTATTTTTATATGTAGGTAATGTTGCAGAGTTATTACATTTTAAAGTTGTTTTTATGGATAAATAATGTTTTATGACATGCTTATCTTTCAAGGTATGGTTTGAATTTTATGCATTGTTATTGATTGTACAATGCGTGACGTTCTATTTTCGTTTGCTGATGCTATGTATTTTTAAGATGACATGTTTTATTGTAAATAATACTATGTTATATGCTGCGAAATTCAAATTTAGCACGAAAATAGTGGGTGGATCTCGTCGCTCCTAAGAATTTTCAGAATCTATTTCGCTTTTGAAGGAAAGGGAGCCGCCCAACCAGGAGAGTGTTTAGAGACTCTGACTGTCATACCGAAGGGCCCATGTTCGAATCGCGGAGAAGGCATGGATGTTTGTAAATGTGTCGTGTCTGGGCGGCATGGGCACACTCAAAATATGTGGCGAGCCGAAAGCCGCGAGCGGATAGCGGTAGGAGATGAAGGGTGGGGTACCCTGGGACTCGTTCCCGCCCCCGGAGGTGCTCTCCATCGAAACAGGAGACGGAACTGAGCAAACACGTACTGTCACGTATATAGTGCTCAAATCTTTTGCCAACGTCAGGCGCAGTCTTCCACTCCCTGCCACGATTAATTTCGTGGGCTTGTCCTGATGTTGCTCGAGACAAGTGAGATAAGTAACAACAACAACTGGAAAGGGACCTGTATTCGGATTCCTTCGAAGTCGACAGGATTTCGTTCAAAATCTACGCCAAAATAAGGTTGCTGTTTTGCCTGCTTTTAAATTTTACATCAGTGTGTTTCTGCTCCTTTTCCAATTCAAATTTGGTATTTTGTAGATGCAAGGCTTTTTTTTATTTAAACAAGGAACAAATGACTAATTTCTTCTTAGGTAATTGGCATTTTGTCTTGCTTTTTGCGAATGGCATGCTGGAGAGGTCTTAATTTTTTAAGTAATTTGCTTGTAATTAGTTTCTCGAAGTGATCACTTATGTAAACCATAGGCAGCTTTATCCTCAGGCTGGCAACCGGACTCATACAGAAATGTCAACAAATTACTAGTCAAAACTCACAAGGTCCCAGAAAAGTTTCGTAATATGTTCAATTATTCTCCTATTGTCCATCTTAAAACACCTGGTAATAGGAATAATTGAAACAAGACCTCGGATGAAAAATTCATTTCGAAGTGCTTCTTCTCTAACCCTTCATTTTCCCATCATTCCGCCACTTCAAAAGTTTAAAAAAAATCTCATTCTTGCTTTTATTAAGAATGACAGAGAGAATCATGAATACACTTCTAAATAAACAAAAGTAACAATGATGAACCGGAATAAGGGTATAATAGTATCTACTAAAATACTATAATAGTAACTTAAAACATTTTGGAGCATTTTTATATAATTAAATATATAAAAAGTAACTTCTAATTAATAAAATTAGTATGAAGTATTATTAAATACATACACTAAGCCTAACAGCAAACGATCATACTATTTTAATCAGAAACTTAATGGAATCGCTAATTCAAAGTAGTACATATTTCAAAACAGAAAACTTTACTTAGCTAAAAGCCTTTCAAAGTTGATATCATAGCAACGCAAGACAAATTAGCGAAACGAAATGCCTTCGAATCGACTTATTATCGACAAAGTTGTACGCGTCAGAGCATATTTATAAATGAATAGGTCTCTTGGTAAAGTAACTAACTGAGTATTAGTCAAAGAAAATAAGACTCCCACCGACACGAACAACATGCATTGCGTCTGAAATAAAATTGCATTTTCATCAACAGATCTTGAGTAGAAACTGAAATTTCAATATTTACAAAGTATGTCTGAGATTAGATTAATAAAAATTTTTCTTTCAGACGCATTTTTCTTCGGAAATTCCTCGATTTATGTCAGTTGCTTAATTACTTAATTTGAAGTTAAAAGTGGAGTTTATTAAGACATGGAATTTCAAGCTTATTAATTGCATGGAATTTCAGAAGTATCCACTTTCTCCTAAAGTTGCATCTTGAGTGAATCCAAATTACATCTGTAACGAGTTTTCACATGTGGTTGCTATGAAAACTGAAAAGATCATTTCTTATTACACTTCCTTTTGCGTTTCCTGTTTACGCTCTTCTAAGAGATAACAAGAAATACTTTTAAATCTTAAATTCAGTGAAATTTCACACTTTTGTTGATGTTTTACTTGTTGTAGTAATGTTTGTGTAAGTTTTATCTCCGCATATGTATAACTGCAAGCGATAGAATTAGACACTCAGATGTTATGTGTAAATTTCGTTAGTAACTCTTGTTAGTTATTGCTTGAAATTTATTGCATAAAAGATTTCTTCAATAAATACTGTTTGTTATATCATATGCTTAAGTAATAATAGCTAGATGCAGTCCAGATTCATATTAGTGGACATTTACGAGAAAATTATCAAACGTTTTTGAATATCAGAGAATGTTTGGTAAGTGGAAATGCACTGCTCTTCTATTCGGTCTACCAGAAAGTTCTGTCCGTTTTGGGATTAAAAAAATACAAATTTTCTTACCGTGAATAAACTTTATTAAATAATGTAATTCCTATTATTATTAATGACTTCTTGCGATAATGAGGGAAATTTATGTATCCCATTTTGAATAATGTTTTATCTTTTGATGCGAAAAACTGAACCAGTGCTTGTTTAATATCATCTTCATTTCTGAATATTTTGCCCTTCAAAAAATACCGTAAAGACAAAAACAAATGATAGTCGAAGGGTGCTAAGTTTGGAATATGGTGGATGAGACAGAATTTCCCAGCCTAGTTCTGCAATTTTTTGACAAATCCCCAAAGGAGCAGGTGGCTTGGCATTATCATGATGCAGTATGATGTCCTTCCAATTGAACATCGCTGGCCTCATTTATTAGACTGCTGTCTTTAAATTATCTATTTACTGACAATACTTCTCCAAATTAAGTTTTTCGTTCAGTTTTAAAAGCTTATAATGTATTGGTCCTCAAATGTCCCACCATATACACAACGTTTTCTTATTCAGAGTCAAATATCCAAATGGTTTAGAGATGGAAGGGCTAGGTTTTCCGGGTTCACAATACGCTCTTTAGCTTACGATGTCTTCGTAGATAATCCACTTTTCTTCCCCAGTTATCAACCGGTTCAAGAAGTGCTCGATTTTGTTTCGAGCAAGTAGAGATGTGCATAATGACGACTCGATCATCCAAATTCTTCTGTCTTGATTCATGTGGCGTCCATCTTGAGTAATTCCACACCAATTCAGTCTTCCATATATGATCCGAAATGGTTTGCTTAGATGAATTAAGACTTACTGCGATCTCCGATGTTGTCAGAAAAGGATCTTGCTCCAATGTGGTCTTAACAACATAGTCGTCAATTAAACACGGTACTTCAGAACGTGGTTTATCAGAAAGGGCGAAATCACCTGTTTCAAATTTTTCGAACCATCTTCTGCATGTCCTATCAGAAGCTGTACCTTCCCAAACACTTTCAATAAATTTCTACATGCTTTTGTAGCATTTCTTCTTTACTGAAATTCGTATAAAAATACAGTGGCGTAAATGAACTTTATCAGTAGCTATGGGTACACTATTGCTTCATACTTAAGACTAACGTGAATCAACTTTGTTTTAGTTAATCTGCTACGTCAGTATGTATACATTAAGCAATACAAATAGAGAGATGAACATGTGCCAAATGAACACGCCCTTACGTGCAGAAAATTGTTGTCACAGAAAAGGACAGAACTTTCCGGTAGAACGAATACTTTGAGAGTGTGGGATTCAGGAATTGTCCAAAAGCTATGTGGAATGTATGTTAAATGGAAGTTCTGTTAACAGAGGTTCGACTGTACTTCCGGATAGTTTCCCTTCTTCTATTTTTACCTGTGTTTCAAAACAAATAAACTGTTGCGATAAATTAGTTTCAGTATAGACTAATCAACTCTCCCCAAATCTGATAGATTCTCAAGTAGCCGAATGTTTAAGGGCGCGAAACAGTGATAATTCGACCTAGATTCTATTCTCAGTGCTCTATTCGATTTTGTATAAGATAAATTATTGCTATTTATTCTTCGAAGTCCTTCACAAAGAAATCCTCCTTTATAGGTAGATAGCCCTCTGGGGAAATAGTGTTCTTAAAATCTGCAATAGTTCAATAATCCGATTCATTCGAATCTAACACTATTTCTGTTGGCGTTATTTAGTTATTCACAGGCGGAAACATTCAAGAAATATCAAAACAATCAGAAATAAAAATTTAAATAAATTTATATTATGGAAAAACGAATCAAAACAATCGTTAATACCCACAAAATAACTGTTACTTAAATTTATGGCAGGAACAAAACAAATAAGTGAGCGTTAATGCAAGAAGCCCGCAAAAATACCAAAACAATCGTAAATATCTACAAAATAAATTTTACATAAATTTATATCATCAATAAAGCAAATAACAATAGTGGAATGTATCCACAAACTAAATATTTACATAATTTTATATTATGAAAAAACAAACCAAAACAATCGTATATATCCACAAATTTATTATTAGTTAAATTTATGTCATGAATAAAACAAATAAGTGAGCGTTAATGCAGAAAATCCGCAAAGATACAAATGTAGTCGTAAATATTTACAAAATAAATGTTTACATAAATTTGTATCTTGAATAAAGCAAATCAAAACAATCGTATATATCCACAAAATAAATATTTACATCAATTTATATTATGAATAAAACAAATTAGTGAGTGTTATTGCAAAAACCTGCAAGAAGTGTCAAAACAATCGTAAATACCCACAAAATAAATATTTGCATAAATTTATGCATAAATCAAACAAGTCAAAATAATCGTAAATATCCCAAAAACAAATATTTACATCAATTTTTACCATGAATAAAACAAATTAGTGAGCAATAATGCATATGCTGAGAAATCTCAACGAAACTAGAATGAAAAATCTGATGTAAAAAAACAACATAAACCTGTAATAGCACTAAAAGAGCTATATTATTTTTATAGTGGATTTAGTATTTGCCTTAAGTATTTAAATATTCTAATTTAGAACCTTTTTTTCTTTATTTCAATTTATATGTCATCAGTAAAAGAACTAGATAGAATGAAGCATAATTAACATCATGATTGAAAAAATGAAAAAAAAATGAGTAACCTTTTCTTGAGGGAAGAGATACTCGCTTAACTCAAAATCACAGTTAATCTGACAATACACAGGACTGAATCTGAGAAATCTAAACTATCAATTCAAATAATACAGGAAAGAGAAATGGCTCATATTTTATTATAAAGGTATTTCTCCCGCCTTCTTGGTATGCCTTCGTGGTGTACTGGTCAGCACACTCGACGTGTATTCGAGAGGTCCGTGGTTGGAGTCCCGACGAAGGCATTGCCCATTCTTCAACTCTGCTACCTCGAAGTGAAATAACTTAATATCTCTACAACTGAACAGAAAAATTTGGTACTTAAGTGTTAACCGAAAAAAGCCAAATTTCAGCAAAAAAAAAGAGGGAGTAGTTGCCATCTTTCGCACCATAGCACAAATTAATCGCTACTGCAAATGAATGACGGACTGTCCAGAAGGAAATGTGCTTACTGCCGTATCCGAAGAGCCCGGGTTTAAATCCCGGAAAACACATGAATGTCCGTCCTCTCGTAGGAGGCAACGGTGGCTTACCTATTAGGTGCTTGCATAATAAAGGCCTGTTTTCTGCCCTAGTAGTTGCTAACGTCTATGCACAGCTGCGCCCGCCACAGGAAAAAAAACTGAAAGCTTTCATATTTTATATTGTGTCCAAAGGAGCGTTTTCTTTCATTTATATAAACATACACGTTTAGACAGCCATTTCTAGGAGATCTGGGCTAAAGTTACATAAAAACAGCATATATTTAGAATTGGCGATAGACAGTCTCGCAAGCGGGGGATAAAAATGTTTTTATTCCGTACAGCGTTGCCACTATACGCAGTTGCATTCACTTTCACCCCGAGAGCACGTGGTAAGGAGGGAGAAAATAGGTTACATAATATTTTTAAAAAAACTTCAAAAATATTGTTGAGTGAAATCTCTTTTGAAACAGTCAGTTGGAACATTTCTATAGTGATGATATCTTTGATTATAGTTAGTTATATTTAGTGATATGTTTCTGTGGTAATACATTTCTAGAGTGATATTCAGGATCATGGTCAGTTCAATTACATACTATTTGTTGCACATAAAAAATGCTCTTAAATGCTATAATATCATCTGCCATCTTTGTTCTTATCACACTTTGTTTTCTTTTCCGCTGACAGTTTATTTTTATACCGATGATTTAGGATATTAATTTTTCTGCCTTTCGCCAACAAACATATTTAATGTTTTCTGGACAGGACCTGATTAATCAACAAATCACTCTAATACAATGTACGTCCAGAAAGTAAGTTCCGTTTGGTAATAAAAGTAAATTGTGTACAGC
>KL868946.1:0-12375 GCA_000611955.2 Stegodyphus mimosarum | reverse complement strand
TTTTTTTTTTTTTGGCCTTGTGCAGTTTAAAATTTTGGGAAATCATATCAGTATCTCAAAAATTTCAATCTGCTTCTTTACCATTATTAACAAAACATGGCTTGACATTTTGTGTTATGAATTCTTTTAAATATATCAGAGCATTTTTACAGTATGAGTTCATATGTCATGATGAAATAATTTTTTCTCTAACAGCCTGTTTTTACCAGCGGCTTTAAGTGCATGATTGCTTTCATTAAAATAGATGTGGCCATTTCTTTCCTCTGTGTTTTGTCGCATGTTTAACTTCTGATGCCTGTCTTTTGTCCTTTGTTTTGAGATTTGGAATGTTTTTCCTCTTTATTCTAATGATAGAGACTACAATGTATACTTCTTTTTATGCAATATAGTAATTTTTAAAGAGTATTGTAGGAGTTAAAATTGTTTCCTGAGATTAATTCAGAAAAGTAGTTTGAAGTTGCTAATAACTGCCACTTAATAAAAAAAATGGTACTCTGCTGTTATCAGGACCAAATTCAGAAGTGGTACATATATACATGCATACATAAGCACATCCATCCATACATTTCTGCACCCAGTCCTGATAACAGAGCAGTACCAAAAAATTTGTCTTGCCAAACAAATTTCCTGAATAAGGAGTCATTCGAAAAGGGATTTAAAGATTTGGTTGGAAACACCTAATTTTGTGCTGTCTGGAAAGATCTAATTTTATGTAAACATGTTGAACAGTTATTGTTTTTAATTCCTTGACATACGATGACGTCATTGATTTCATATGCCACTGTAGACTTTGACATCCCCAAGATGCCAAGAACTGTCTTAGGTGAACGCCGTGCAGTATAGTATTATTGTTGTATAGCAATGTAAATTTGAAAATAAAACTTTCTGTTTCTAAACTTGCACATTGGTGTCCAAAATTAAATGGTTTTCTTTGGACATGCATTTTATTTGCGTGTCGGGGGGTTAAGGAAGCCAAGATGATTAATGGAATTCAAGGAAAGAAATATTTATAATGAAAGTATTGGTGTAATTACAGAATAAACTAATACAAATTAAACCTGTATGTGAACCTGACCAAACAATGTATGCAGTAGATCATTCACACATGTAGCAATATGCAGTGGAGTGCCATTCTGCATAAAAGTCATACCTTTCAACTGGTATCTATCAGTCTGACTGGATCAAAGTACCTCGCACCCATCACACTGACAGTTTGAAGAGGCACAAAGTCGTGAAGGGACGAATTCCCTCTCACTACAGCTCATTTCATACACAACTGCCATACAGTGTCACTGACATTTTGTTCCCAAAATGCAGTATGTTGGTCTTTTTTGCATATATGTATTATTATTGTCAATAAAATCCCATGTCATTTCAAGCATGTATGTCAATTTTCACCTCTCTACCTGCATTATTCCATGAATTATTGAATTATCAAATGTCAAAGGACTTTTTGGTCACCCTGTATTTAATAACAAATTAGTATGAACAATATATATTGTATACTGTGTCCACATGAGTTTTTATCCGACTTTAATTTTCACAACCATTGATTGCAGATGTGTACTTCTTATTCCAAAAATATTTCAAATGATGCAAATATTCATGTTTTGACATTTAATGAATTTTGTCTATGATTATTAGGTAATAATTCTAAAGTAATATAATATTTTAACATTTGAAAACTTGTAAATTGCTTGTCAAAACTTTTTCAGCATATTTGTCACAAAATTATAAAAAATAAGAATTTTGCACACTAGGAAACCATTGAAAAATAAGAATTTTGCACACTAGGAAACCATTGAATGCCATTTAAGGGGAAGAAATCCACCTCAAACGGATCTTTTTTGGGGGGTGAGGGGTTAACTGACCCCCTCAAGGCAAGTTGGAAATAATATGAAGTATCCTGAATTTTGAAATTAAATTTCTTGGTCAGTTTTGGTCAAGTAAAAATCAAAGTTATTGTACTTTATAATGAATATAAATTTTTTCTAAATGTAAGTACGGGGATCAGAGTTAAAGAGTTAAAGGAGATGGATTTCATAGTTCTTATAAAATTGATTTTTGTAAATTAAAAAATTCAGAAACAAATCTTTGTGTCATTTAGAACATTTCTGTAATTTAAAGAATATGCTTACGACCGGTGGCTATGAAAATAAAGACTATGGAAAGCCTTTTGTGGATGTGGTGTATATATTAAGTAGAAATCCGATTATCCACACACGTTGGGATTAAGGGTTGTGAGGGTTAGTTAATTATGAAGCTTATAAATTATATTTTTCTAAGATTTGCTTACATTTTCCTCTTTCTGATTTTTACACTAAATGTGGTTTGTCATATAGCTAATAAAATTATACCACATGAATTATTTAATTAGGATTTGTTAAAAATAAAACGTATATTTTTAAATATAGTTATTTGGAAAGAAAATGTTTGCTCAAATGGAAAACATTATGGGACGAATAAAAGGGCAAACAATAGGGATTATTTTGAGAAAATGGACTCTTGTAAGAACACAACATACTTTATGTAAAAATTGTGTATCCAGCAGTGAAATATTTAGGCTTTCGAATGTCAGAAAAAGTAGGTAAATAAATAAGTACATTGTTTACAGAAAAATCTCAGCAAAATAGTTTTCCCTAAATTGAATTTCTAAATTCTGCCATTATCCATTCTGTTTCGCGCATGTACTTTTGAATTAGTAACATCATTAGGAACTTAGAAGAAATGCTAGAATAAAAATTTCTGTTTATTAAAAGAAAATTGGTTTTTCTATATTGTTACCATGTTTTTTTTTTTTTTTAAATGCAAGCTAAATCTCAATAAGAGTTATTTTTAACAATATATCGCTATTTGTAAAACCTTATTTGTTGGTCATGTAAATCAAGTTTGCATTTGTTATGAGAAACCACTTATAAGGGGCATTTTAGTTATAACTCTGATGTCTGAAACGCTGTGGACGAATAGTTAAGTAACTTAATAATAAAATTAAATAACTCCTTTAATAAAAATGTGTTATAAATGTAATGTAATTTTGCTAAAAAGTTTATTTGTACATTTATATTAGATAAAATTCGTGCTAAATTTTCAATCCCACAGTTTCTGAAAGATTGAAATTTTGATTATTTGCATTAAAACTTAGTGCAGATTATTATAATTCTACTATATATACAGAGCTTGATTAAAAAAAATATATGGCAAAAAGTAAAAGCAGGCAGACGAGACTGAAATAAGTAGATTTCAGTATGGAATGTGTGTCCTGATGTGGTACAGGGAACTGTTGAGCAGTTTCTAAAAGCAGTCTTCTGGCATAAATTGTTATTTGCAGTGCAGATTTCAAGTTATAGGCATTTTTGCATGAACACTGAGCTCACTGACAGGTATTTTATTCATGAGGCTGTGGACAGAAATGAAGCATCTACTCAAAGGAGGAACAAAGAAGAATTCCCAAGTACATTTGAACAGCTGCTCCATTTCTGTCTACAGCCCCGTAGATAAAATGTGTCTCAGTGAGGTCCATGTTCTTATAAGGATGTATGCCACTCAAGATTCATGCTGTGATTAATAATTTACTCACCCTTCAACAACATCCTATATGACCTCAATGTGCCATTTCCATGCATGTGTTTCATTCCAAAATCTGCTGATTTCAGTTATGTCACCTTGTCTGTACATATTTGCCAGATATTCTTTAGTCTTCTTTTTGTCTAGGAAAACTGTATGTATACATATATTTAAATGAATGTATCAGTTTGGTTAATTTTTTTTTTAAATATTTTATGAGGTTATATTTGGTTAAACACCTGTATTATGGGGCTATATTCAGTTAAACCCTTTGATATCGATATTTGGGTGATATTTCTTGGTACTTAGTTGCATTTGGTGTACCTCTTCATTTGAATAGCTTCTTTGCATAATTATGCATTCTGCATACACACATGTAAAGCTGAAGATAACCAATACAAACAAATCAGTATGACACTATTGTAATAGCTTATACAGCTGTAAAATAGGCCTGCCAGTGGAGTGTACTATGAAAATAATATCAGTTCTGAAACAACTGATTCAGTTTAGGATGTGTGATGTAACTGTTGCCATTATATTTATGTTCGTAAAGTGTGTGATTATACTATGGTTTTCCATTTTTAAGGGGAATGATAAATCCACTGGTAAAGTTCTCCATTATTGTGGTTCTTATTATTGTTATTATTATTAGAAAATGTTTCGAAGTATAGGAATATAATCTTTTCATGTTTTTAGATACATCTGATTGTGAAGTAGCGGATCCTGATGGAGTTTTATTTTCACCTATCTATCGTTTATTAGAAGGTATTTTTTTTCATTAACATACATTTTGAGAAGTGAAAAAATATTTACTTATATGCATTCTTTAAAGATCCCCTTTTTTAAATTGGGTTTTGCTTAGTCATATTGAATACTTTGAAATAATTCTGATGACTGTTACATGAAGTTGTTTAAGTTGAAACTGAAAGTGTAACTTTATTTCTTCTGATTTGTATGATAAATTTCCCTTTATGAACAGTTATTTTTATCTTACAGGGAAGGTCTTCCAATCTCCAACTTCCAATTTTTCTGGAAAATGTGTATATCACTCACTACACATTCTGAAATGCATAATAATAGAACAAGTAGCTGCTGATATTCTGTAGCTTAACAGTTTAAAAATTGTGAAAAATAATGAGATTTGGCACTATGATGTTATTTGGCAACTTTCAAAATTTTCAAAATAATTTTGAAAATCTGAAAAGCAACCAAGTTGATTGATTTTTGCAATGGAAATATAAAATAATGACTAAAGAGGTAACAAATGATTTATACCTCTTTTGGCCGTTAGTGCACAGTAACTTAAAATGAAAAGCTAAATAGAACTGATATGAAGTTAATTTTTGAAAAATTATGTTAGAATACTAGAAGTTCTAGGAATTTGAAAAGATGTCTTGCATAATAGTTATTTTAGCAAATGCGAACAGTAATACTTTACATGATAATAAGTACTCTAACTCAAGATTTAATGTGTAGTACGGATGAGGGACAGTAAATAATGACAAAACAATTAAGCTATTTTACAGCAGTTGCAGTATGCAAAATGAATCAAGTTAGAAGTTTCAGAAATGCAAAACCTCTGATGGCCAAATGATAAAACCACTGAATGCAGATGGTGAAAAGTGCATTTAAATTATGTAGAAAGAACTGATTGCAAGAAAGTTTTCATAGTTTTCCTCAGGGGTAATGGGAGTATGAGCCATGTACCTTAAAACAGTGTTCCATTTCTTTTAAATTTTCTCTGGCCATCGCCAGACTTTTTTCTGTATAATCCCATAGTATATGATTGAAGTTTCTTTTTTTTTTAATTCAATATTTGTTGAAACATTAAATGAGTGCATTTCTCACAGCCAGTCTTTTCGTTTGATGTGGCAGATATCTTCTAGTACTTCATCAACCATAATTTTTCTTGAACTTCTATATTCTTTCAGAATTTTACATTTCAGAAATCAGATTTTTTTAGTTAAATATTCTGTTAAGTAAAATGCTAATTTCAATTCTATGGTATTTATTTGTAGTTTAAAATTAAAATCATAATCCAGTGTCATCGTAAGTTTTAGACTTTGGCAATTAGGCTTGACTGTAAGTTAAAATTATTTGCAGTTTGCGGAAAAATAGATTTACAAAATAATGACTGCAGTTTGCATTTAAGGAAATACATATATATATAATAGCAAATAAGACAAAAAGAATTTATTGATAATCAACTTCAAAGGACATATTGCCGCTTTTTTGTAAGGTGAAACTTTGTTTGAATATTGTGTTTGTTTCTTGACTAAGTCTAATAGAAGGAGAAAAAGAATCTTATAATGCAGGATTGTATATATATAGGGGGAAAGATCTGAGCTTATTTGAGACTCGTTTGGAATACAGTGAAAATTGGTTAACACGAAACTGAGGGGACTGAAATATTTTTTCGTGTTAAAGGATATTGCCAAAAAGACATATATTCAACGATGTTAAGTTCATTAGAGTACATTTTATTTACATAGATATGCATTTATTTAATATAAAACTATGAACAAGAACTTAGTGAAGTTTAATACAAAATATAATTTGAGTTTTTGGTTAAAATAATCTGATATTGTTCTTTGCATTGTCTCTTTAAGCTTCAAATTGTCAACGAATTGTTCGATCCCGTCTATTTTGTTGTTCATTTCAGCGTTGGAATGTGTGTCTAAATAACTGCGTATAGTTTTCATGATGTTCCTCATTTCGGATTACGTGGGAACAGGAGCTGCATTATTCATTTCATTTTTGTCATCAGAATCTGCATCAGTGATATTTTTTCAGCTTTGAACAGAATCCAAAATATCTCTGCCATAATTGGGGCTGTACATGTATTATCATCATCTACTGGAACAAATTCTTCGGATGATACAGTAGGACAGTCCAGTAATACAGAAACTTTCCCAAACATTTCATGAAGTATCTTCCTTCTCCATTTCTTTTGGGGCCAAAGAATCTGATACTTTTGAGAATCCTGCATGACAAACACAATTTTCAATTGTCCTTGGAGTCACTGAATTCCACGCAGAATAGAACACATAAAGAGCATCTAATGAATTGATTGAGAAATCTTCATTTGCTTCTATTGCAAGTAAATATTTTCAAAGCAATAGCTTCCAATAGAAAAATTTCATGTTTTGTATAATCCTTTGATCACAAGACTGCAGGACACTTGTATTCAGAGGCAAAAAGATAAGCTTTATAGCTTCCAATACAACGTTGGGTGAGCTGGACAATTATCATTGCTACCCTACGCTTTTCTCATAAGAATCGCTCATCTAACTTTATGATACAAATTGGTGAACATCGTAGCTACCATCCATGCCTACTTGTTTGCTGTACATTTGACTGGTAATGTTCTTGCATTCTTAAAACGCTGTGGTTTCAAACTTTTGCCAATAACAAATAGATGTAGTTTTTCAGAACCATCTGAATTGTATCCTACCAATACCATAATCCATTCTTTAGACAGCTACTCCCTGAACACGATTGTCCCTTAAATGATAAGGTTTATTTGGTAAGCAGCGGTAAAAAAATCCAGTTTCGTCCACGTTGGAGACATCTTTCGCTTCATATTCTGCAAGTATTGAAGGCAACGTTGACTGAAACCAATTTGCTGTCATGGTCAGTAAAACTTGATCAGCTTCACCACAAATATTTTTTAGTACTATGCCATTTCTTTTTTTGAAACTTTCCAACCATCCAGGATTTGTAGAAAATGTAATACCCATATTTGTTTTGCAAGTTCATTCCATCTTTATAGCATGTCCTGATATGGGAGCATTCTGAGATCTCACCTGTTTGAACCAAACTAGTAAAGCCGTCTCTAAATCTTCGTGCTTGGCCTTTCTCATCCATTTTTGCTCAGGCTCAAACATTTCCGTACTTTGCTTCCTTTTTTTTAATTGTTGATAATGTAGAGTTAGTAACACCAAAAATTTTACGAATTTCTGTTTTCGTCTTCTATTTTTGAACAGCCTTAAGAAGCTCTATCTTCATTTAAAGTGAAATATCAGTTGGCTTTCCCTAGCTCTTTGCCATTATGCTCATAAAAAAATTTAAAAAAAAAAAAACTCGCTGATTTTTACACACATTGCGATGTACTCGTCATCAAATTCCTAAGCCAACTGATGAGAGATAAGATGTTTTTGTGTGACGTTTGTAGATGTGGAGGGTGAAAGTAGCCTTGCTTTCTACAAAACATGTGAAACCACCTCTCTTTTATTTCACATCCCTCTTAAATCTGGCCTGCTTGGCTGCTGTTTTCCTTATTTTGTTCATTCCCAGAAGGGAAATCTTTATGCGTTAAGAGGGGGAAATGCATGAAAATACATAGTAATTTGTCGGGAGCATTGCATTATTTCATATTAACCTATATTTCGTCTTAAGCGTTTTCGTGTTAAACGTATTTCACTGTATTTAAAAAATTTTCTGATTAAAGAATTAAAATGCGGTTTTAAGTTTCAAATGGTTCAGAGGAATTCTGTTTGGATTGTTAGACAAAGGGAAATTTTTTTGTATTTTTTCATGCATTTATAGAATTTGGTACGTTTTTTTAATTCTTAGATAATATTTTATATAATTTCCTTTGGATCTCTTATATTTTTTAATTAAGTACCATTCAATAAATGTAACTGATGTTCGTAAACAATTTCATCGATATAGGAAAATAGGTCTTTATATTTTCTCTAGGAACTAAATTTATATTCCATTTACTTTCCAACTTTTTTCTTTACTTTTAAATTGGTTATACAATATATATATATATATATATATTTGAGAAAAATTGAGATTTCAAAATTGGAAGACTTTCCTTGTTTGGTTTATATTGGAACGTTATTTGTTTTACAATATGGAATTGAATTTACTGTTAAAGAATAAATACTTAGCGTATGTAAATAGTGAGTATATACATTTGATATCTGTATGCATTCATAAAATTATAAACCTGTTTCAGTAATGCAGCTTTTTGCTTACAGTGGATAATGTGTAGTGGTTCAAGGGGGAAGTTAACAGATTTCATATTTATGTCATCTTTTAACCTATTTTAATTGCTATTTTCTAATGTTATGGCCAAAGAGAGTATAATGAGAAAATGATGTGTAAGGGCAGTCTGTATTCTAGTGGATGCATTATGTAAAGAGTTTGGTAACAATTATTTCTCATGTATACCTTATTTGTGGACAAAATGGAGAGGGAGACCTATGCAGCTACACTATTTCACTAATAATCAGTTAAGAAAAAACTATTTCCATGCAATAGTTTTATATATTTTTTAGTCCCATTTGACGACTAGTAGTGGGATGACTAAACTGATGTGTTTGTTCATAATTTTCCCTGCAGTGTATTTCAAATACTAAGATTCTAAGAAAGCAGCTATATCTCACAAGTGCTGTGGCAATTAAATTACCAATCCATCTTTATCAAACATGACAATACTGTTTCAATGAGTTTGAATTGGGAGTTGAATGTGTTATCTTCATACTTTAGTCTTTCCATTGGTCTCGAGTCTTTTCATTGATAACGTTGAATCATTTTCCTTATTTTTTAATTAACTGATTTAATAGCATTTGGATAATTGAATTTATTAAATTATTACTATTACATTAAGCTAATAAAAGCAGTGTAGTAACATTTGATGTTAACATATTTCTTATTGTGTAACTTTATGATGTATTTCAATCGATTATCACTTTTTTGGGGGGGTAGGAGGAAAAAGAAACCAATGTGATCCTCTTAAATGGGGCTATGTTATTTAAAACAGTTTTAAAAAATTTTCTAATTTATATTATGAACATTCCGGTGTTAAGAATAATAATTCTCATAAAGATTTTCACAAAATCTTGAGTTTCGTATTTTACTGCACCTGTCATTTTCAGCAAAGTCTTAAGTTTTTTTAAAAAAGAAAACCACTGTAGAAAATGCTATTAAAAATATTGTTAAAGTCAATAGTTGTGGAAAATAAATAAGTAATGAAAAATGTACTGGTACAAATTGGGTGCAGCAATCTGTTAATGCCTGAAAACATTTTTATTGAAATTTAACACATTTTATGTCCTAAGGCTTGTGACATTAATTTTTCCATTACCTAAGTAAAAAATCGTGTATAAAGTGACTAACAATGAAATGTTTTTTAGAAAATGAAAGCTTTGAGAACATAAGATTTCAGCAAGTTCCAGTGTTGAAGTTTTTCTTTAAGATCAGACTGCTCTGCTGATCATTGTGATTTTAGAATTTTTGCTACATTATTTTGTTAATGTAGGAACAGTTGGAATTCTTATAGTAATGAAGCAAGTGATGCCATGCATTTTCTTGCAAAATCGCAGGTTCAGCCAAAGTACTTTTTCCTCACCATTGCTTCAAACTGTAAATTGACATATTTTTAAAAGCTGAAGAAAATTGCCTAATTAGTGGTAGGTTAATTGATCTCTTGGGAAATGCCAAAATTTGTTATGTTAGAGATTCAGCATAAATTTAATTTGGGATGTTTTCTATTTCATAACGGCAATGATTGAAATTCTGCAATGATCAATTTTATTGTTTAGCAAAGATGTACAGAATATCCGTAAAATAGCAATTCAAAATGAAATATAATAAATTTAAACTGTATTTTAGAAGAAACCATTCTAAGATGCATGTGGAGAAACTGCATCAAAGTTTATAGATCTGCACCATTCTGTCTTTTCGTTATGTAACATATACTTACAAAAAGCTCCTCTTTATTGTTATTATTATAGATGTTATGAAAGGGAAACCATTTCTAATTCCAAATATTGTGTAAATGTGTTTATGAATATGTTTGATTAAAAAAATTATTAATCAAAATTCTGACTTTAATTTACCAATGGTCCCTTAAATCTTCTTAAATTGGGTCATGTCTATGATGAAGTCTAATTCAAATAATTTCATAGTTGAAGATGATAGACCTGGTAATATGGCATAGAGGTTCGGTCTTGTAAACAAGACTCTGAATTTTAACAATTCAGCAAGGATGGCCGAACAATCAAAAATGTGTGTGGGGCAATTTTCAGTTCTGTTCCAGGCAATTATCATGGTTTCTGTAGGTTTTTTACCCTCTCTGTCAATTTTCAGTCCTCTGTGATGGCCAGTTCTAAACTTGACTATGGTTTTAGTACCCCTTTTTATTTTGATTGTTTTACCTTTTTGTCCTGAAAACAGTAATTGCTTTCAGTAAAGCTCTATGAACTATGGCTTTTCGAAATAAATCACTGCCATGTGACTTTTGCATAATGCTAATGAAGCGGGCAGTATTATTTTCAGATATGTGGACTGAAATCTTAAATTAATCAAAATAAATATAAGCTAAATCATTTTGAACTGAGCTTTCATCTTGTTATGTTCTGTCTCTTGCTTTGCTACTGGTGACTTGGCAAGCTTCAGGTATATTTTAAAAGGTACTGATAAAGTTCTTCAGGAAAGTGATCGAATAAAAGCCCAGTGGACGAAAGCACACATGACAAAAATAACTCCATGTGATAATGCCAGCGTGACAAATACTGATACTGATGAAAGTGCACATAGATAAAAGCCCACGTGAATAAAAGGACAAACAATTTTTTTATGTCTCAAAGTTATATCTATTTATGTATTTTGCCACTACTTCATTTGTTTATTATGGAAAGCAAGCTTTTCTGCTTTCTAATTAAATAGTTAGCTGTAATCTTTCAATGGTGAATCTGATAATTTATTTTATTGTGTGTGTGTGTGAAAATGAAAATATTGTGACGTTCCTCAAAAACTTTTTTAAATGGTACATGGCTCACATTAGTTATACGTAATGTTCCACTATTAAAAAATGGAAGAGATTCTATTTAATCAAAGAACAGAATAAATTATTTTTAGCCGTAAAAATAGTTTATTCTATAAATTAAACTATTTTTATAGTTTATTTTAATAGCCTCTAACTATAATATTAAGCAGTAGCTTTGAGGATAAAAGACTTAATAGAGAACTCAGTAGCACTCATAAAGTTTTGTTTCTGAACTTTCAGAATATTACTTTTACAAGTATCCCATTATAAATTAAGGCTATTCTTGTAGTGGTCTTCGTTTATAATTAATAAACTTCTTGTAATTTCACTATGATAATTTATACCTTAGGGTACAAAATGTTAAATTAGGATCCTAATTTTTAAATCTGCAGGAAAGAACATTTCTCTACTTTTACAGAATGCAACTTTTTTTTATTCTGATTTTATGACAACTGTATAACCTTCAATTTTTCTCAGATAACAATGTTTCTAGAATATTAAACTATATGCAAATTTGTAGCAGTTCCTTTAAGCATGGCTATTTTTCTGCATATTAAATTCTTTTCAAATTACATATAAGGTGTACAAGTATGAAATGTGGATATCAGGCAACGGATGACGACCAATGCAGTTTGTGCTATAAAGATTTGACACTGCGCCATTTTGTTGTGTCATCAACATGTGTCAAACATGCACGAGTCATAAATTGGAAAAGTGTGTGCATAGTGTTGCGGTATTGTATTCAAAATTTGTATTGAATAAAGAGCATTAGCGGGCACGTAATGCCAGACTGCACATTCAGTTGATCAATGTTAAACGAGTTTCGCATACTGCGCATGCTCAGAGGAGAATTTGGTGCAATTTTAAAAGATAAATACGGTATATGGTTGATATTCTGTTATCTGGGCATCAACAGTTCGACGTTTTAAAACTTGTTAGGTTGTAAGATGCTTCATTACTTAGAGTGTTAAATATCGATTATAAACTACCGAAATTTTTGTTTAAGAAAGATTACAAAACAGGAAACATTA
>KL868945.1:0-12341 GCA_000611955.2 Stegodyphus mimosarum | reverse complement strand
GTATTTCAGAGGTCCGCGGTTCGATCCCTGGCGAAGGCAGTTGCATATTTTTCACCTCTCCTGCTTGTAATTAACCTAATGTCTCTTCAACGTTATATCAAAATTTTAGAAAATGATGTCATCCCTCTAATCCAAGCTTATCCAGATTTCGGAAAGATGTGGATCATGTAGGGCGGAGCAGCATCACATTAAGCCGATAGACTGTTAGGTCTTGGAAGAGCACTTTTGAGAGCGCATCTTGCCTTTGGGTACCTAAAGGCCACTGGAATGGGAATTGCTTTGCTACAGTATTCTCATGATTTCAACCTTTGGGTCTCACTTTTGTAGAGCAGTATTAAAAGCAAAGTTTACGCAAATAGCTACAAAATCATTGTTGAGCTAAAAACAGCTATTTAAGAGGTCATTGAATGTAACGATGTGTTTGCACTTCAGCGAGTTTTGCAGAATTTTACTCTTCATCTGTGCCACATCATAGCCATTGATGGATATACAACATGTCATAAACTAAATCCGAATATTCCTAATTACTTTTCAAATTTGAATAAAGTTTTTGAACTCAGAAATTCTTGAAAATTTGACTTTTTGTTTCATATAGCTCAATATGTGTCAACCTGTATATACACTTAACTGACCACAGACCCTCCTTGTTAAATATATGGCTCAATACGGACGTCTGACTGCAATTTACAGTTTATGAACCAATTTAAGATTTCTTTGAAAGACAATTTTAAGGCACAGATAATCAAAAACATGTAAAAAATTTTAAGCATAATCAATATTCTTTAAAAGTTAAAAAACATTTTCCATAGTCTGACTTTCAATTTTTTATATCTGTTACTCATCGTTCTTCTCAAAGTTCAGTTCCTGAGGTGTAATTTCCCTGTGTTGCATTTTGTATATTCTTCACATATTGGATAACTACAAGCCAGTTTTACTTAGTGCATTTTCCAAAGTACAGTAGAGTGCGGAGCGTAAGAGTAAATCAGGTTTCTGTTTCCGGGTTTTAGCTGGAAGGACTTTCATATAGCAAAATGCTGAGAAGCTTCAAGTGATAATAAAGTAATAGCAGAAGTAAATCAGCATGAATTACAGATACATAACTCATGAAAACATTACTTAAAGGCAGTAGTATTGATTATTTATTTACAAACACTATTTTAATATTTGTTGGTAAGTTTATGTTGGATATGAAGTATTTTCTAGACATCTACATACTCCAGATATGTTGAAAAGGATTTACGTAAAGGAATAACTCAAATACAGAGCATATACTCAGAGCATTCTCCTTAACTTCATAAGCGGATATCAATATCCGTCATGAGATGCAGTTACGTGTTGTCATCCATATAGTAGGACCCAGAGGTGCCTCAATATAAGTGCATACGTTGCAAGGTTGTTTCACTACAAAAGCTCATTAACTTCTATTATCCTTAGATTTGTTAGTACGTCTATTCAATATTATGGCCATCAATAATAGAATATCGCAATCGCCGTATCCATTTATTCCTGTAATATTTGAGATGTGATATAGTGTGCGAGCCTTTGGCCAGATTCACTTCCAGAATGATTGCTGTGGATGAATCTACACTCAACAATTAACAACACCTTAAACTGTTGCGTTGTTAGACACTCCTTGTGTCCTTTGCATTACCGTGAACGAGGACATTTATTAGTAAATGTTAAAACGGTACTGTACACAGGTCTTGGGACAAAACATTCATATTTTTGGAGTTACCTGGTTAGTGTAAACCGGTATACCTAATTCAGAGTATCTGTAGTGCAGTGATATACTTTCTGTAGCGTCAGCCTTCAGCTGTAAGGGAGAGATGGTATAGCCGTCCCAAGTGGCATAAGAAGAACTCGATGCAAAATTCATGCTCCTTGCAATACAGAGACTTCTGTCACCTTTTAGGCAAGGTCTAACGCTAAAGTCCAGCTTATATCAGCTGCCAGCAAATACCTATACCAACTGCTAGGTAATGAGACTTCGTTGTACCGTCAAATGTGATGTAACAAATATGGATTCAAAGTTCTAGTTCTTTATACAAGACTAATGCAAAAGTCATTCAGAGATTTTGAACGATTTTAATGTAGCAAAACAATTGTAAGACTGGAATTTTATTTGTTAAACTTTCGATCTCGTATCCTTTCCTTTAATTAGCAGTTTGTACCTTGATATCCAAGGCAAATGGCATTTCTAATTTCATCATGAAAAATTGCTTTGTGCTGTTTTCAGTTATCCATCAATTGCATTTTTTCAACATATAGAAAGTGTTCTTTTTAACACAGAGAAGCAAACGTAATCTATGAATAATATCTGACTCGTGGATTTCTCCTGACGAAATTCAGCTATATCTATATAATGTGAATAAAGGAGTGGGATTTCTTTTTTTAATATAGAGCGGCCAAATATTGTATTGGTAATACGTGTAATTTAGTTTTGTATTTATTTCGACTCCTTTAAAATTTAGGTTTACATTATATGATAAACAGTTAAGAGCATAAAAACTTTACTGAAGTTCGAACAATAAAAACCAAAGTTTTCTTCTTTTGCAGTAACAAATTTATCGCTTTTTATTACGCTTTACACAAGCATTCCTCATCTATAATTGCAGCGAATTTCCATTTGGTATGAGAAAAATGATTTTATTAGAGTTCTGTATTTGGTCTTGCACTCTGCCTGATGTATCGAAAGAAGATGACGAGTGTTACATTTCTTACTTTATTAAATATAAACATTTGTTTATTATTTTATTCTCTTTAGAGGCAAATAGTTTAAGCCGATGATATTGCTTGTTGAAAAGGTGGGTCTTCTTTTAGAGTCATAGATCATAGATTTAATTTTTGAAACGCTGTTTGAATTACATATATTTTTCGGATAAACATATGGCTAAGCTATACAAAGCTATGATCATCGATTTCTTTTAAAATTGAATCGATAAACATTTATCGCTCAGTATAAAAATGTTTCCTGTTAATTTTTGTTGTTCGGTATCTTATGTTTTTGAGAGTAATAAATACGTTGTAGAAAAGGTATTTTTGCCTGCCAAAGAAGCATACTTGATGGAAGTGAAACATAAGATTTAATGGTGTTTTCCTTGAACTTAACAGAAATGATGAAAGGGGCATGTCAGCCTATGACATGTGAAAAAAATGGATAAGAGCCGATTAATTGGACTGGCATAAATTTGACAATGATAACAGCCACGTTACTTCAGGTCTATGTCGCCATTACATTGGGTCGGCATGTACTTGGCTGCAATTCCATTCATTTCTTCGTAGTAATGGTCTATGGGACACTAGCATATTCCTATTCCATTCTAGTCGTGGAGACCAACATGCCAAAGTTTCATGCATCAAATCACCGCACCATGCTGGAGAGAATAGCGGCTACTGGTCACGCCTGTAACCATGATCACACACGTACCGACAGGTATATCAGGACGACACACAGCAGTGGCTTTTACTGCGAGATTATATAGCACTTATCCTTTTCAGCACTGGACAGCCGCAACAAGTTTTAAGTTTTGTTAACTTGCTCATGAAAATGATTAAACAATATGCAAACGTTGAACAGTGTAGTATTTAAAAAAGTAAGTTCGAAAACCTTTTTAATTGTGTTAATGTGGAATTGCCTAACGTAGGTATTCCCAAGTGTCGATGCTGATCCCTTGGACGTCGATGAAAGGTCTTCCAGTGTATACTTTTCCTTCCCAGAGCAATAGCTCTTGAAAGCAGTAGAAGCGGAAATAAAAATTTGCAGAAAATTTGCACAGAACCACTTACATTTTTTTTACTAATTGCTTGCGGCTTTGACATTAGATCCTCAGAACATTTGCCGATATGAATATTTTTCTGGTGCTTAGAACTTACGAACATGACATTAGTGATGTTAGAGTTATCTGCATAATGCTACTGACTATAAAGCGATCATCATTGAGTGTTGTGTTTCAGCCGTCAAAGTCCTCCAACACCTTTAACTGTCGGTTTGTAAGCCGTCCATACTCTCGATACAGTGTTAAGGATAATAGCGAATTCATCTCCTCATCCTTCTGGCTATCTAGCTTAGGGGTACTTCCTTCTGCGAGTGTGGAGAAGAAAGTGACATGGACGATTATTACTTTCATTGTGTTAATACAAGAATCTGGCACTTAAAGAAGCAAGCGGACTGTGACTGCTCTAAGATGATATCCAACACACTCCAAAAGAGAGTAATCATTGGTAAGGCAGAGAAAATACCAAGATATTGCGTAAGCAGAAAGCATACCAAGTAGCGTTATGTTTGAAATTATCAGAATTCAGAGCAGATAATCAGGATAACTCTTAGAGTCTGCAGTTATCAAACTAAATAATTCCCGAAATACTAGTAATTTTACCATAGAATAGTAAGGCTTCTTTTCATTCAGTAGGTATTGCAAATCCGAGAGTTTGTTTCAGCTACTCTAAACGTGTTTTAATATGAACTAAGTTCAAGACAAGAAAGACCTTGCAAAATATAGAAACTGCTATTCGTGCAAAATATTCAACATTGTAACTTAATAGATTTCTCCGCTGTGATGGCATATAATTCCGTTTGGTTCACCTCCGTGGTCGAAAGCCATCTTAGCGACGCACTCACTCACTCAACTACCTTGGATTAAATACTTAATTCACATTTGTAATTATTGTATCTAATGTGTCATCTAATTGTTTACTACTAAGAATTTCATAGTTTGAAATATGAAGTGAAATTCACTGAATGTCTGTAAACTATTGCGCTTTCCGTTAAGATATTTGAAAAAGAATTCCTTTTACTTTCATAGTTTATGAAATATTATGCCACTTGAAATGATACCAAAATTTTTAATACACGTCAGCTTTCTTCTATTAGCCCCAAGAAAATTCTCCACGGAAGAAATACCAAGGTAAATAAAATCATTCATCAACACCCTTGGTATTCCTTTGATATAGTATAATTTCAAGAAGTTTATATGCTTCAAATATTTGTAAAAATTTTAATAAGATTGTAAAATATGGATTTTTTTAAATATAGTGTTAATTTTTAAACATCCTTCCATTCGCGCTTCATTTTACCTTGCGGCACTCTTTCATATTTCATTTTATTTATTTGAGAAATTTATTTCTTTAAATATATTAATACTTTAACTACTAAGAAATACAACTTTAAAATGTTAAGTCAATGGTACTAAGGCATCAAATTCTTAACCATTTTAATCGGCCATTCAGTCTGCAATGAGCAACACAAAAACTAAACTGAAACACTAAGGCAAAACAAGACTTTTCGGAATACTTCTAATTAAATGAAAGCATTGTGGTCAAATTGCACATTTGCGACGTAACAGTTACGAACCTTTATAATCCAGCTTTAGTTTGGACTTATCTGGCATTGATCGTGTTTCTGGTTTAATGTTGCTAGATCGAAGGCAAACAGTATCAGGAAAATGGGACATTTTATATCCAAGAAGATGTGTCCCATCTTCATCAACCAAGTTTCTGATAATCAGTTGTAAAACGTAAGGAAAATTTATCAGTTCCCTATTATATATCCTTATTATATCAGTTCCCTAAATTATAGTAGCTCTGTAAGGCGGTGGCCATTCAGAAAGTGTGAAAATTGTTGGCGTTTGAGAAGGAATGCAATACTGCATAAAATGACATCGCAGCTTAGTGCAGATGTCTTTCAAGACGTTTGTCAGTGCACTGTATAGCAGGAACCACACTTTATAAGATCTGCCATTTCTTGGTCAATAGTGGCCAAGCCAAACCTTTGTAAATATTACTGTATGTGTACTGCAACATACCTGAACCACAGAATTTTACCATTGAAATATGCACGCATGTACCGCATGGTTTAGTCAAATGAAAACCCATCCGTAACTCCTTCGAGAAATTAGACGTATTCATAAAAAACAACAAAACCCAAAAAACAACATACCTTTCACCAAAGATTTAAGCGTCTTGTCACCAATACGATAAGTACATTGCAAGGTTCTATTATGATTTGCAATGCATTCTGAATACCCTTTAAAGTAAGTGGAATCTGATTTAGGACTAAACGCAATGTAGACCATATCGACACTATTATGAATCCTAGTTATTTTTGTGAGTACTTTGTAACCATGATTTATATCAAAAGTTTTAATGTAACCTATACACTTGCATACAATCGAGATGGCTTCCGTAAGAGATAAAATGAGAGATAAATAAGACCATCGGAAAATGGCTTCTTTTTCAGCGGTAAACCAAACAAAATTTGCTGCTATTTCAGCAGAGAGTATCTAGTGATAGGCTAGGAAGAAGTGGACAGATCACCAAAGTCTCACCAATGGCCCCATCTCACTTGAGCTCTAATTTTAATGGAAAATACTGCTGAAAACGGATTCGAGGGTCTCTCACTATTCTTCCTGTATAATCAAACTCTGGAAAAGACTTTGAATTAGCTTATTATTTTGAAGAGATCCTATGTTACACAAATATTATTCATTTATATACTTTAAAGCCCTCTCGGTATTCGAGCACGACCCAATAATGCTAAGGTCGACGGACAAAGAAGGCAAGACGACAATTATTATCACCCCGAAGAAAATATTTACGAGATAAAAGCTAGCCTTTACACTTATTAGCAATGCTGTTCACTTCCCTGTGGCCCTGCAAAATTTTGCAAGTTTGACGCAGTACAATGAACAATAGTCTTGCACTCTTTATGCTGACAGTAAAGTATGAAGGAAAAGCGTCGCCATAAATTGGTAAAATAGCGTTTGAAATGTTTATAGCCTCTAGTCTAGATATTAGATACGGGATTTTAAACTGGGAGTGGAAAGCAGACTTCATCTGCAATTTTTTTCTGCCCTGCTAGGTTTGTAACAGTATTTTTCTCAGGACCTTGAATTGTTTGGAGCCCTCTTGTTGAGCTGCATTGGCCTAGACATGTAACAGTCAAACATCATTCAAACGGGACATCTTATGTTCCTGAACTGATAATTATCAGTATCTATTAGATCGAAGTTATTTAAGATGGGAAAGCTTTGAGGGCTGTTAGAAACTATGCTAGAGCTGAGTTTCCGCAGAGGAGAATGGTCGCGAGGCTCAATAAAAAGGAGTAAATACGCTTTTCTGTCATGCCGGAATTCCAACGCTTCTGCCATTCATTGAAAAGCAGTTGGATTGCAGACTGCTTGTATACTTAAATCTAGAAATAGAATAACCCGGGGAAAAGTAAAGCAGTCGTAATTCTTTACGACCTACAGTAAACCAGTACTAAATTTTGTAGGACAGTAGCGATGAAACTATAACAGCTTGTTTATTTGTAATAACAACCAGTAGCTTAACCACGTAGACTGGAATTAGCTGCAACGAGAAATATAAACATTGCTACCGAGCAACACTCCACTATCAGGTATAACTCCAAAGCGGCGGTCCATCAGCACTCCTATCCTCCGAATTGGATTCGTGATACATAGGCAAGAGATTAAATTTGAATTGCTGAAGCACTGCATTAGAAGTCCGAATTTCGGTGACAAGGACAAATCTATCCGGTCCTGGATATACCTCTAATCTTCTTTTCAATGGTTATATAGAAGTTCTACCTTTTAACAGAACGATGTCACCGAATTCCTGATTCGGCCGATCCTTTGTTGATTTTGATCTAGACTACAAAATATGTAGATATTCACCGCGCTATCTCTTCCAGAATCCCTGCTTTATGTTTTGCAGCACATTCCATCTGAAAAGAAGATTTTGAAGACTGGTACAGCTATATTCGGGAACATTGTAATGGTTTTTCGTATAAGAAAATGAGAAAGATTTATTACATCTAAACTTGATATATCTGAAGTTATGGGAATTAGAGGCTTCACATTTAAAATAGCCTCTCTTTTGAAGGAAAAGTAATCATCTCTTCAAGACTGAGCACAGTCTTTCCTATCACTTTTCTGAGAGATTAAACTTTAAAGATTTAACTCCGCTTTTTCATATACCACCGAAGAATGGAGAGGCAGGAGGAATCGTATACCGCTGGATAGGAAAAGTGTTCCAAGAATACCATTGAACAAGTGGTTCGCTACTTCCTTGATTTAAAACCTCTGGCTTCTGATGTCTCAGATAACTGCCTACAAATCTCAAAAGCCTCTTCAAACAAACAAACCTTCTACAAACATTTCGAACCGGAGAAAAGGTCATCCATTCAGAAATAACTTATTATATCATAAGTACGTGGCTAATCATTTTCGTAGTCCGGCAATTTGTTTCAAACCTCTCGTTGTCAAAAAGGAAGAAGGAGCCATATCGTAAATTACTGTGTTTAATCGATACTCTAGTATTTTGTCTTCCGAATTACTTTGTCATACTATTTTTTAGAAACTTCTGTATATTATCTACTTCTATCTGTGCCGGTATATTTTGTCGATATCAGCCGTAGACCCTACAGCATCTGTTCTGAAACTTGTAAGTACCAACACTGCATTATGGTGGATAGTTAGTTCTAGACATAATATAGAATTTAGAGACTTTCCGCTAAGAGACTTAGTGGAAGCACCGAATACCACACGCAATTTGTCGTAGCTCTATCCGGCTTAAATAGAGAATGGTGTGGAATGTAACATGCATTTTTAGATAATCCGATTTGTGATTCTAGTACTTAACTCATATGACTCAGCTTTTCATAACTAACCGTAAATTCCTAATAGCTCTTTTCCAATCTAGGATTTTGCTTAAATTTACGTTTCGTGACAATGTGCTTTGAGCTGTTAATGAATCCTTAATTGTGCCTAACAGCAACAGTAAAAATAAAAAAAAAATAACCACAAATAATAATGTCAGTTTATTTCCTGTTATCAAATTCAGTATCAGCTATCGTAATAGAATCAGTGAATGGTACAGCATTACGTTTAATATCGTTTAATGGAAGGGGGCAGATTATTTAACACATAAGTCACAATTACAAATTTCTCCTCAGAATTAAATTTTGTTATCATGGCCAGTTTGACCATGCCTTTAGTAGTACCAGCGTTTCTGGATGCTAAATCCTTAACAAGAAACATGTCGTTAGTTCTTCGCAGAGCCAACCTATGCGCACAAGTCTGCGATATAAAACTATATTCGCTAATGCTATGTAAAAGAACAGAACAATTACACTGTTTGCCATGCGAATAGACCAACTGAATTATTTCTGCAGGAAGCAATGCCCTTTTCTGATTCTTTCTAGCAGAATAGAATACTCTATATTACCATTTTGCACCTGTTGAATTTCAATTGATGATGCTGAGAGTTTTGCCGTAGTGTGAAACTTAGTTCATTACCAAAAACAGCATACGCGCTTAAGTTAAATATCAACTTTGGGGTTTTACTTGAGCTTTATAAAACCAATGAACAGGATATGTCAATCTATGACATGTGAGGAATAAGCGAGACATGAAGAGAATGAAAGATAGGTAACGGGTGATTAACTTGATTGGTATATCGTCCGGTATTAGAGAACAGCATATGATACTTCATATAAATGCTGTCTTGGACATTCGGCTATAATTCCTTTTCCATTATAATCTTCGACAACTCCTTTCCACGTCAGCATTCAATATGTCAGATAGTCGCAAGCTGGACTGATAATCATAGCTACTGGCCACATCAATAACCAAGACGTGGAGAGGACACGCAGTCTTCTCTCTCTCTCTCTCACACACACATACACATACCTTGGCTTCTACCGTGGGACTATATAGGGCTGAACTTAACTCATCTTCGGCACTACGCAGCCTCAATGGAGAAATACAAATTTCTCAACAGTGCCAAACTCGAATATGAATAGACATCCTCCAGGTTAGTGAGACTATAAGGAGCAATTAACTAATTTGTTAATTCCATATTTAATGGCTTGGATATGAGGCAGCCAAGAAGATGATTTTGGGGTACTTTAGTTTAGCCACTATGTTCCCAATGGAATTTAGGAATAGTGCGAGTATTGTATTGTAATCATATCTAATAAGTAGGGCCTTACTTTCGACTTATGGCTAGCAGACATATGGACATTATTTTGCGAGCCCATTAGCTGAATTGCCTTAGATTTGTTTTGTTAGTCCTCTGTGGCTTTTCCTGATTCTACATTCTACAGCTAGTGCAACTCCTCCACCACCACCACTACGAAACTATAAAATAAGCATAACCCTTTGAGAAGTATACGAATTCAGAGATATTCTGATGACTTCCTTTGTTGTCATATTAAAGCTTAAGACTCAGAAGACCTCATGAAGCCGCCGTTATCTGCTAATAGAGGCTAGTCTGATGATACCATGAAATGAAATTATGTTAACACTTGTTTCACAAAATCTTGTTGATTAGAATGTATTTATAGCTCATGGAATATTTAAAAAGAAGCCAAATATAAGAAATTTCGTACATCAGGAATGCATGTTCTCTTCTTAATTTAGAAAACTTTGATTACTACGTGCGACAGCAAGTAAGTGATGTCGTCCACACTATGATACCGTTACACCTTTTACTGGTTACAATAAACAGAACATTTTCTAATCTCTTAAATGCTTCCAAAAAGGGATTTTCATGTAAAATAATTATTATGCAAAAGCGTAGTTTTTCTCAAAGTGTTAGACGAGATTTGTGATTTGTATTATACTTTATAATCCGCAATAGATTATACTATATTTTGTTAGAAATCTTATCGATCAAAATTTGCATATAGGTGCTGTAGATATATTTCTGAGCTCATATTTTTATCAAAACGTCTGAAACTAAGATTTGATAACAATTTCTTTTACAAGAATAAATTCTGCACTTTTTAAATTACTTCCATTTTAAGAGTTAATTATAGAAATTCTGCAGTTACTATTGAAAATAAGAGAAAATTTACATAAATATATTACATAATGTGTTATGATTAATCTAAGTAAGGTTTTCCACTTGCTTTATAGTGAGTTAGGTAACCAAATAACGTAAACATTCAAAATTATGATTTCAGTATATTTTTAGCCAAAACAAATATCTGATGTGGACATCACATGATCACCAAACACAGTTGAAAACAGGTAAAAAAGTTTAGAATTAGAATTAGAGTTTCTAAGCAAAAACAAGCAATTCTGCCAGCGAGCAGGAAGACAAAAAGTTCGATGCACAAAAAAGTTTACTTTTGTTTAAAGTTTACGTTTTGTTCCATTAGGCAAAAAGACACTGAAGTTGGTGTACAAATTGACTTAATTCACTGTTCTACTGAGAGTTTAATATGTAAACAAATGGCGAACTCGTTAAGCTTAGACGCACTTAAGCAACTTTAAAGTTGCTGATAATTCTACAACTATGGTATGCAGATTAACTAAAGCAATCAAAATTTTAACCGAAACATAAAAATAATTAATTCAATCACTACCAAAAAGTACACAATTAACCAACTTACAAGAATAAAGAAATGAGTTAATCGAGCCGGGAGTGGGTATACATATATATATGTATACGTTTGGTGCGGCTGATTGTAACCACAAAAAGAAGTGCACAACTACATGTTATAGCAATCCCATATACAAAATTGCAACGTTCTAAGTCTAGTCGTATTTCAGTAATGCGAGCATACGTGAATACATATATATGTACAGACGTCTAGAAAAAATTTTCTGAATCCATTTTAAACTCATTTTAGAATCCGTTTTGGGAGAACAAATCCTTTATTATGTCCGTAAGTCTATAAAACATGTTAGATGCTTTGTGGTTAACATTAATATCGAAATTACACATTATATTAATTTTTAATACATTCTTTATAAAATTAGTGTAACATATATAGAACTAAAAGAACATTATGCTTATTTTTTCCTTTTGTTTTAATATGACTGTATCCAGTTACTGTGGATCTAATCGAATAATATTTGAAAATAATTCAGATAATCTACGATCGCTGGTTACGCGAAATTTTGTCATCGAACTGAATGTAACAGCTCATATATTATACAGGCTATTAACAATTATAAAAAAGGATTGGAAAGCTGGAAGCAAAGAAATATATCTTGGAAGGAGTGTTGTTGCATGTGTCTTATGTAGCATATATAATTCTTTACTTAGCTGTTATATTTAAAGAATAAACCATTGAAGCTCATATGCTGCAAGTGCACCTAATTCTCATCAGAAAACAAAAATGCTTTTTATTTTACCTCCAAAAATAACTATCAAGATCTATGCAGTCATCATGAGGTTTTTCTATTCGTGCTTCCATAAAAGATTCATGCTTTGTCAGAAAGTAATACTTCATTCGGTTTATTTTTATTGATGACTCAACTCTTAACTGTTACATTGTAGCATTCATTATTTTAATTAACCAAATTATTTTTAGTTTGAACTTTCCTATC
>KL868944.1:0-12325 GCA_000611955.2 Stegodyphus mimosarum | reverse complement strand
ATCGCCAAAACGGAACAAAATTTTTCGCTAATTCGAAAGGGCACCCAATTCTACACTAGAGCCAAAACCAGTACTTTTCCATTATGCACCTACTACCCTTAAAGAGAAGCCAAGACTCAATGATATCACCATCTGGGGACTATGTGTTCAATTGTATTTGCATGTAAACAAGAATGATGACATATGCTCATATTGATGCAACAGTACCACCAAAATGCATGGCAGATGCATAACAGAAAAATACTAAAAAACCTAATAAATTAATGTAATGATAATTACTAAAAAATGAAAATATATTGCAGTAAATGCACTGAGGTTTATAACCTGTTATGCATTTTGGCATTGCAAAGTTTCCATTGTGTATAGATTTTATTACATAGTATGTGTCTTAAAATTTTATTTCAGAACTCTCCACTCCATAAATTACAAATAAAATTTTAAAATGAGGAAATATTTAGTTTTAAAAAAAATCTTATTTGTAAACATATACATTTAAAATAGGACTGAAAAAGGCAGGTGTACAAAATTAATTTTTAAGGATATTTTATGATCATTTCTTATTTTATCCTTCTGCTGTCTAAAATATGTTACAATGTAAAAAAGATCTTCAAGTGGTAGGTTTGATGTTATCCAGGTTGTAGTTAAACTGCATCCTTGATTATTTTACGAATTCATAGTTTCAATAAGTATTGTTTGTTTAATATTAGCATCATCTTGAATGATATGGTTGTCAGTGGTAAAGCTGGTGGTGGGGAATATCTGTTTCCTAGGGGCTGCGAAATTGATGTAAAATTTTAGAATGAAAGGTTTTCCATTCTTGGTGAACAAGAGTATGAAATCTTCAGTTGTGCTTGGGTACTGAAAACCCTAGCTGATGGTAATTAATAGAGGTTCTAATTTTCTGATAGCAGTTAATGGAGGCTGATTGATTTTGTCATTGGCATTTGAAGTCATTGATTTTGTCATTGACTATTGAAGTCTGTCGGTGTAAAAGTTTTTTTGTAGGATTGTTGGTCAGAAAAGATGAATATGAGTCCTTTGTGTAACAGGAATATGATTCCTAGGTTGTACTGAGTAAATATTGGAATAGAACTTAAGCAGCTAATTTTTATATGTTTCACCTAAATTAAATAATCCATTTTAATGTGTTTGGGGCACTTTTCAAATTTCATAGGCCCCATCATAGTGCCATCAAGGTTAAAGTTTGTTTGAAATGAAGTAAAATGCTTTTTTCTTGGAAAAAATGATGCTTTTGTTTGACTGTCAAAATTAGCTACCATCGAACAGTGAAAATTGGTGGAAACCTATCAAAACGTTCATGCAGATTTTTGAAAGAACTGACTCCTCATTATTTAGTAAAGAATCAATATTTGACATGCTTCGTAAAAAGACGCTCGCCCATTTCTTCTATTTTGTTGTACCCTTTGATTTTAAGAGAAACTGTATTTAGAACATTCTGAGTACAAATTTCTCGCAGGTTATTGCTGTAGTTTCTTAGGTCCATATCACACACGTATTTGTTTCACACGAACAACTGTTACAGACAATTTTTCTGCCTGGTTTACTATTGAAAGAAGGATGTGCGATTTTTTTCCTTCCTTTTGAAAAAAATTGCATGTTATTTGTTTTCAACCAATCAGCTATCAGCTTGTTTCTCATTTCCCCTGTGTTAACATCAAAGTGATTAAGGGTGATTGGCTGTTGTGACAAAGCAGAAAAAATGTTTCAAACAGTTGTTCTTCCAAGACAAATGGATGTGTGATATGAGCCTTACTCTTTTCTCAGACATATTCAGCTGACTACGTGTGTCCATTAATACACACTTTTATTGATGGTAGGATCTCTTAACTGAAATTAATCCTCTGTTTGTTGTTCTGTAGAAGCTTGTTTCCAAATTTTAATATCGTCTGTTTTCATAAATAAACCAAGAATTTTTTTAACTGTTTCTAAAAGCAAATTATGAGGGTCGTCTTAAATCCAGATCCACTAACCGTACACAAAACATAGGTACTTTTCCATTAGCCAGGAACAAGCGGTCATTGCCAAATATTGCACATTTTTATTTCTTTAGTTTAAGTTTTTGAAAAAAAATTTTAATGAAATGAGGTATTCCTTTTATGAAAATGAGATGTTTTATTTTCGAAATTATTTAGAATGCTGGTTTGGGGTGTTGTCGCCAAAATGAAAAATATGATATTGGAAAAATTTGCAGCCCCTTTCTCCATTCTTAAATTGTTTTTCAGTCATGGAGAAATGCTGTTGTTAGAATTTTCATCAAACAAGATAACTTGTAGTTTGAAATTTTTGGTATAAGAATTTCTCTTCCCAGTCATGTTCTAGACCAAAAAAAAAAAAAAAATTGTTTTGGAAGATAAAAGCAGAGATACTAGAGATGTATAAAAGAAAAATTAATGGAAAAAATCTGCTATCTTCAAATAGGATAACTGGAATTAAACCTAACATCTTTGGCCGTCTGGTGTTTTACTTTACAACATTTTGATTGGCAAATAATGTACATGTTTTATCTGCTTGAAAGCTACAAGAATATTTTCTCCCCATTTCAGCCTATATAAGGGTTTCGAATTCTGAGTAAATTTTCGATGAAAGAATGTACTCTCGTCTTATAGAAGAATTGGTTAATATTCAGAAACGTATTGTAATTTTTTTTTTCCTTCTTCCAAAAATGAAGTGATAACAATTAGAAAGAAAACATGCCTTTTCAAGAATCATTTGGAAAGTTGTTAAGCTATTCAGTTTTTTATTGAAGCTTTTAATTCATATAAAAATATATATATTGGCCAATACAATAGTTAAAAAATCTTGGTACATATAGATATTTAGGTATTTCTTTATTATAGTGGCACCCAAAATTTATTTGCTTATCAACCGAGATGTAACGTATAGCGAGATATCTCAATTGATTAGCAATTCAGTCCATGCGACCACTATAATAAGAAAGTACCAACATTTGTTTACAGGTTACTTACACATGCATTTATTTGCTTTTACAAATTCCTTAGCAAGACTGAAAAGAAATTTAAAATCTGGTCATAATTTTTCTGCATTTGAATAACACAATGTAAAACTTGGAGTGTAAACTTGGAGTGTTAAATTTTTAGCAAAAAACTCTGTTAAAGCTTATCTTTCCATATTTGATACATCAGCCCATATGAAGTGGTATAGAAAAAACAGTGTTTCTGGACAATTATTTAAAATTGTGTCATTTTTTCAAATTGTATGTTGAGGCTTCAAAATAAATATAATGTATTAGCTTTTTCCTGGTGATTGTGTTTGTTTTCAGAAAATTGTACCTTTTCAGTTTATGAATATGTGCAATTTTAGGTGTATGTGAGTTCAGTATTAATGAGTATGAGATATCAATTGCTGTTTATCTAATCAATATGGGGGGAAAAAAGCAGTTTGTGTAGAAAGAAAGAGTTGCCAGTTTAGGCAAAATATACTTCACATTTTTGTTAAAGAAGTCCCATGTTCATAAATTTTTCTTAATAATAATAAAGATCACCATGTCCCTTTTTATACATGTTTCAGTAAATGATATTCAGGTACTAAACTAAACTCTGACATTTTTATATTCTTCAGTAATTAATGAAAATGTTGCTTTTCAAATCTAAATATGTCTTGTGAGAGACCATACAAAATTATGAAATATGAGCCCATAACAATGTTAAAAGATGGTGTTAACTAGAAAGGGGAGAATTCAAATTTAACTAGAAACACAAGTGGTATGTATAAAAAATACTTAACAATGTATAAACTTCAATGTTTATTAAATTATAATTTATTTTATTAAATTAATGGCTCCTTTTCCATATTTAATAAAAAGGAAAGTATGTAAAAGGGATATAAAATCATGTTTTAAGCTGTTGATCATTCAGATTCATTCCTTGATTATCTAAGCTTAACCAAACCATTGTGGGCCTGTAAGCTGGTAAAAGATGGGCACACTATAACAGTCAGTCAGTCAGTCAGTCATGTTTGGGCAAGTCCAAACATGAAACAAGCATAATGGGTTTGATCAGTGAGCTTTGGCACACATTTGTGTTTAGTAGCTCAAAAAGGCTGTCTGTATAAAAATTTATTTTTTTCCTTTTCATATCTTTGTTTTTTTCTGTGTTGAATTTACAGGTCTCTCTCAGATTATAGAAATATTTTAGTCTCTGATATTTAGAATATCAGATGCTTTTTTAATATATTTTTGTATGAAATCAATAATAATTAAGCATTGCTTAATTACATTTGCTTGAAATACTTAACTTTTGTGCAGTAACGACTTTTTATTGGTATATAATAGAAAATTTGTGTAGGAATTAATATAAAATTTTTCAGTGACAGTTTTAAAACACTGTTTGTTAATATGAATTAGTAATATGACATTAATTTCTTTCATAGAAAGGCCTTTTGGAGGCCAGAATCGCTCTTAGTTGCTTATTTCAGGTTCTATTCTTAATAGTTGAAAAGCATGTTGTAAAAATATCTGTGGTTTCCCTGAAGTGTTATGTAAATACAAGCCAGTTTTTCCTTTAAATGTCATCTTTGCCATAGGCAGTTGCCTTTTATATGCTTTCCAGTAATTAAACAATTCAGTCCTTTTAAGAATGTTGTTATTTATGAATAATGTGTACTTTTAGATTTTCATCTTTTTATTTTAAACAACTGCTAAAGTGTTTATTTTGACTGTAGAAAGAAATATATATACTTTACTACTATGAGACTAAATATACTTATATATTTCAAGTAGTATGTGCATAATAAGACTTATGCTAAGTTTAATGATTTGAGTATTACTGATTTTGATAAGTGGCTAATTTTTTTCTGATCACTTTATCATGTAAATTAGTTTATACTCTATAATTTTCATATTTCCTCGTTATAATTTTTGATACTTCCTTATTATAGCGGCCTCCAAAATTTAATCTCAAATCAACCAAGATGTAACGTCGTGGGGTATAAGAGCATGTGGCGAGATTTCTGTTGATTAGCGCTTCAGTCTTGGGGGCCACTATAATAAGGATGTACCCAATTTTTTTTGTATGTTTTGTTTTCAGATAACATAGTTAAGATGTCTTGATTTGGCATTTTTAAAGCATATTTTTACATTTCTAATGTATTTTTTATCTGTTGAATGTTTTCTTTTTTACTTATAGCTATGTTTAAACACTTTATTTTTAAAATAAACATCCAACCTATTTAAGAATCTTCACCAAACAATTTATCATTTTCATGTTAAATATCTGTATCTTTCTTATCGAAAGCAAACTATGGTAAATGTTGAAGCACATTTTAAAAAATATATATATGCTAGATTTTTATTTCTGTGAATTTGTCTCCATCTTTACAGTAATTTGCTAGTTTGTATGTTTAATGAGTTCTGAGAAGGAATTTAATTAATATTGTATGATTTGTAGTCAGAATTAAAATTTGAGACTTGTTTTAATCATTGTTTTCTTCAAATTCTAAGATGGTGTACTTGAACAAAAAATCTTTGTTTTTAATTTTTCTCCTTACATATTTGATTTTCAAAATCATTAATGTTCTTTTTCTATGTAATTAGCATGGTTCATTTTGTTTCTTAAAAGTTTATTTGCTCCATGCTAGCACTTTTCAGATTCATTTTATTACAGATTCATGTATTGCAGTTATTTTTCAGATTTACTTTGTCAGTTTTTTTACTCTTTATTTGTTCCTTATTATGTGGACTACCTTAAAAGTATTATTACTATTGTATCATGAATGAATTTCTGTGGGAGTGCTATCTTTCAATAATTAAAGAATGTAATCTTAGGTATATAAACAATCAATTTACAAAATATGATATGAATACCTTTGTGTTAATCATATGCCATTGGCAAATATTAACCAAGTTTTGTTTGAGTGGGAATATGTTTCCATTAGAATAACATCAATCATATCTATTATTTAAGGCTTGCTTTTCCCTCTATATACATTCGATTTGATAGGATTTGAGATGGCGGCAAGATGTTCCTTGATGTTTTTATTTCGCCATTTTGTGTTTTCCCTGATGCATTTCTGCGTTTTCTGTGCATAGGCCAATTTCAAGATTAATGAAATTGTTTTTGGGGTTCACTTGGCAGGGAATAGAACCGTATTATTCCAGTTCTTTTATCTTGTACTCTCTAACTATCTAAAATAATGGTTGATTCATATTTAATGAGTTTATTTCGTTCATTAATGTGATTACAGTCAGAAACCATGACGAAAGGTTTCTTTTGTTTTGTTATAAATGTCCCAAATATCCGTTAGAGAGGGAATATTCTTAGCATTATTTTTATGTCCTGTAGACATGCTTTCTTTGATTTTCCTCAGTGCAATTCATGCTTCCAGTTTTTTTATTTTTTCCCTCCATCATTTGAAGAACTCATATCTCCTACAGGTAATTATTATATTAAAAACCATTTTGTCTGCTATTCCTAGTTATTTTTGGCAGAACTTGACTGATTTAGATCTTAACATCAACAATATATGTATCGTAAAGTTGTTGTAGATGTTATGTCTCTTCTTTCAAACCGATTTTCGACATGTACCAATGTTGCACTGCCAGTTAATACATTGCACTGCTAATTAATTTTTCATTTGCTGGAATATAACTGCATTAGATTCAAAAGATTGCAGTATTGATTTTCTGGTTTCATGCTGGATTTCTAGTAAAGCTGATAGAATAATTTCATTTAGAGATAAGTTCTATGGATTAATAACAATCAAGCGCTAGATAAAATTTTACTTTGATGTAAGCATCTAATGTAACTATGCAATGAACACTGAACTGTGTTTCTAAAAAGTTTTTAGGAAACAGCTTTAACCTTTCATTTTTGTTGAAAAGATATGTCGTAAAGTATCATTCATTTATTCATAGAATCATTTCATTTAGAGATAAGTTCTATGGACTAATAACAATCAAGCGCTAGATAAAATTTGACTTTGATGTAAGCATCTAATATAACTATGCAATGAACACTGAACTGTGTTTCTAAAAAGTTTTTAGGAAACAGTTTTAACCTTTCATTTTTGTTGAAAAGATATGTCGTAAAGTATATCCAAATGTGTTTCCGTATAGTTTTCAAAGAATGAATGCAGAGACATTGCTCAAGTTAATATTTCAAAATGGATAAATGTAGAAAATGGCAAGCGAAGTGTCCAAGTTTTGAGTAACAAAGAAATCATTCATGTTATAGATCAGAAAAAAGAATAAAAATTAAGTGATATTGGTGGAAAATGGATGATATAAAATTACATGCTGAAGGTCTCGAAGTCTTGCATGTAACTCATTAACAGCATCCTGATGCTTCTCTGAAGAATCTTTTGTTGATCAAAAACTGGCAGGATCATGTGGCAGATGATATTTATAAAACTGTTGTTAAAAAAGATAAGATTAAAAAATAGCAGTAATGTATCATAAAAATGCATGCAAAAAATTTGAGAAAATTTTATAATTTGCATAATTTTTATAATTTGTTAGTGTGTTAATTCTAGATTTTCATGAACATTTTTGTCATTAATTAAAATCTAGTGTAGATTATTTAATTGAAGAAAATAAATTTTATCTAATAACTAGAGTTTGTTGAAATATTTATAATAGTTCATGTGTACTTTTTAGATTTTTCAAAAAATTGTGTTAAAATAAAAATGATTTCAAATTTTATCTCTACTAACTGAATTTTCAATTATTGGAGTGGTTATGATTCCATTGACTTGTATGATAGAGGTGCGGCAGACCACACATAAGTCCCCTATAAGTCGCAGTCTCTGAGCTGTTACAAAGTTTGAGATGACCTGTTCTGACATTTCAGAAGTGATTCATTCATTAATGCCTCTACTTAACTTTATAAAAGTCATAATTTTATGACCATTTGTCAAAAGGTTTTAGCAATTTGCATTGTGTTTGTCATCAAAGCCTCTCAATTTTAAGGAAGCTGATGGACCAATGATCCTGCTGCTCATCTGAAATCATTTTAACTATAATAAATTAGAAGACATAAAGTACAACCAAAAAATTAAGAGGGCATGATTAATTTAGTCTGTAGGTTCATTTAGACAGAGCGACAGGTTAGAATTCTCTTAAACTCTTGACTAGAGAGATTGCTATTGCTAGCAACATCCTCACACAATGAGGGCAATAACTTTACTTACAATAATTATTTCTATGCCTTAACTGTCATTATGTTTTGTTAGTGGAGCTTCTTATAGATTTTTAATTAATATACAACCTAAACAAATCACAAACTAGTTAGTTACCAATCCTTACATGGAATCTTCCCAATAGTGTAACTATCGTCTCCACTATGGTGATGGTAATTCAGACATAATGAGGTGTTCTGCTGCCATCCCTTGCACACAGACAGACAGCTGTGTTACTGTAATATCGACCACATGCCGACATAGCCATGCCCAACCAACAAATAGCATCACAATAGCTATGGCTCATGTCCCACCTTCACAAACGTAATGGCAAGAATGCACAGCAACAGGTTGGGAGTCTTTCAAATCATACCCACAAGCCTAAAACAGGTTTGCTTGCATTGTACAGGTTGTCTATTAAACTATTGCATCTATCAAATTAAGGTGCTGCGAGGGGAGCTTATGGGGGGGGGTACTGCAAGCATCATCCTCGAAAGACATGGTATTTGTAGATTACTTCAGAGACAGGTGTTTTTAGAGTCAAAACTTCTTCAAACTACAAAACCACTTAAAGCTATAGAGCAGGTGATTACAAGTTCTAATTTCATTGGTAGAAGTCCAGATGAACATGCAATTCACAAACATCTTCTATTGACAAACATCGCTATTAAAATAACTAACTAAAAACCGTGAGCAAATGGTTCATTATATCAATTATAGACTGCTAGCAGTGATATGACTGAGATTGTGACAGAGCTTGCAGTGTTGAGATGACTCCATGTAAGGGTTGATAACTGACTAGTTTGTAATTTTGTTGTTACATGCTACTTATGCATATAGAACAAAATTATTAGCAACTATTTGATAGCTAAACAACAGTTTGTTCCTCGGAACTTCAATAACTTCCGGCTCACATGTTTCTTTAAATTATTTTCCAGTCACCTGGATTTTCAACTGCATAGCGAAACTCTTCTTACGGATGTTATGATAAAAACTTACTACTCAGAAAGACCTTTTATGCAGTCTAACTTAAAACAGTGAATAATAAAGGAAATCCAATGCGACCGTCGTCGTAAAGTGTAAACTTAAATCCATCTTCTCTAACCAACTCCCGAGAGGCTACTGAAAATCCTTCACACCAGATCAATGCCACTTCAGTCTTCCCTGGATAGAAAAAAGACACCCATCTTCCCTAAAGTTGTTCTCCAATACAGAAGCTTCTAATTCTCACTTCTGAGAGTGTTTGTGCGTGTGTGACAACAGTATAATGATTGTGCATACAGCAGCTTATATTTACTGATTTGTGTGAGCATAATTGTGTGCTGTGTATTCAGTTGTGCATCTTCAAAATTGTCATTTCAAACTGGCCATCTTCAAAACTGTCATTTCAAACTGGCCATCTTCAAAACTGTCATTTCAAACTGGCTGTCTTCAAAACTATCATTTCAAACTGGCCGTCTTCAAAACTGTCATCTCAAACTGGCCGTCTTCAAAACTGTCATTTCAAACTGTGCGTCTTCTAAGTTTTCTGCAGTGCCTGCTATTTCAGTGTACTGTCACCAACCAAGAAGCTATACTGTACTTTGGATTTTCCTTCACTTTTTTTTGCCCCTGTTTAAAACAAGTAGATTTCAGTTTTTATGCTTCTAATGAGTAATGTTACTTATTAAAAAAGTGTTCTAATTTCTTTAATTACAATATTAACTGTTCTAATTTCTTTAATTACAGTATTTTTATCAGTATTAAGAGGATAAGCGTAACCTACATTTTTCAAATTATTGATATTTAATTGCATGAGATGATAAATTAAGATTAAGAATGATACTTTATTCTCAAATGGCTGTTCTGGAATATTTTAGATTTTTTTATCTTTTATGATCAAAATCATTCAAAAAATATGTAAACAGTTAATGTCTTTTTTTATTGCAAGAATGAAGTTCAATATTATTTGAATTCTGTTTTCTTCTATTACAGGTTAATCAAATTCAAACTTTCTTATTGATGGAAGTACTGGTAGGGAGTGACGAATATTGCCGTGCTCAGCACAAATAAACTTTATCCAATCTAGTGAAGGAATTAAGTGTATATATTGTTTTTACTCTTTTTACAAAACACCTAATCTTCCAGAATAATCTACATATGGGTTTAACCACGTCCAAAAGAGAATTTTTATGCAAATTGCTTGTGCAAAATCTGCTGTACAGTTTTCTTCTGTCCTAAGGCATCGTTGGTAAAGTCACTGCAGCAGTATTAAAAATTTTTAAGGGTAAATATTTTTTTAAAAGTTTAGCATTTCTAAATTCCAATTAGAGCACAAGGAATGACCAGTATGAAGCAAAAATCAATGCGACCTGGACCATCAGAAATTACATACAAAACCATGAAGTTTTTAATCATGGATCGGCCGACAGATGCCACCATTCCTGCCTTACTTGAAGTAAGAATATTTTATTCTTAGTTTCAACTTTTAAAGTAAAACATGTCTTAATATATTTATTAAATTTTTATTCTGGATGTGTGAAAATTATTATTGTTAGTTCTGTGTAGTTATATTGGTTACTTATGATGCAGTTTATGTAACAGCAGTTTCTTAGCTCATGTATTTTGGTTTCATTTCTAAACTCTAGATTTTGAGGTTGTTTTAGTGATGGACCAAATGTTGTAGCAAAATTTATGCAATTAAAGTGGCTGTAGACTAGTGGTCTGAAATTCAATTACATGCAGGTCAGATGCACAATCTGAAAACAGCTGATAAGTTGACTTTTTTTAACCAAAATGAATTTTTTAAAACAGAACAAATTTTCGAGCTAAATTGAAAATTTATTCACTACATATTTTATCGGAACATGTATAACCATTAAAAATACTAATGGAAAAAATAAAAAAGATCAAATTTATTTACTGTCTGAAATTTAAAGGTCATCTGGTAGTCTGCTTCTTTTTTTTTTTAGACTGATTATAAACTGTGGGGAAAAACTGTTCACATATAAATTTATTCCCCAAAAATTCTTATTGCAAAAGTTCATAACTGAGTATACTTATCTTTTGACAAGTATGAGAAAAAGTTAAATATGTAACTTCAAATCCTTGAATGAGATTTATATGACACTGTAAATTAATTAGCTCCATCTGTAGATTTTTTGGTACTTTATTCATATTTATTTTTAATGGTTATGAAAATAATGTAGAATTGTCGTCACTATAACATCCTAAATCGTCACTATAACATCCTAAATCGTTCTTCAAATACTCGCTCTAATAGTCATAACAGTGCTAATTAATTATTGGAAATATATTCCGAAGCTACATAGAATTGCTTTGGGGGTCATATGCTGAAAGTTTGTGATTATATTTCAAGAGACTATTTCAAGCTATAGGCTATATTTCAAGAGAGAATTGAAATACACCAAAGTGCAGTATAAAATTGGACAAAGCAACAACCTTCTTCCTGAGGCTTAGATTACCTTCCTGTTCATTTAACTGTTTGGCTTTTGGTATAAATAAACCTTTCTTTTTAGAATTTCTTTTCTCCCAATGATGAGAGAACTGAACCTGTTGACATCAAAATTGATAGTCTTGGTTAAAATAGTTGGCAAATAGAAGGTTATTGCTTTGCCTAATTTTATGATAGGCTGTATTTCGATAACTGTTAATACTTGATGTTGCATTTCAAAGTAAGGATAATTTTAGAATAATTTCAGGATTGTGGAGAGAAGAATTATTAATAAATATCATGCTTTAACAAGTTAAATGCAAAAAATTGTTGCTTTTATGTACAAAAGCTATGGGGGCATTCATGATTTTCTTCAGGGCCATGAATTAAATTAGTGTCGTTTTATCCAGGAAGGAACGTGTAGTCATCAAAATAAGCATTTTTTATTTTATAGTTGCCTCCTAAATTTTATAGAATGTTTAATTTTCTGTAGTTGAAAATTTGCATCGAAAATTGATTCAAGTGTGTAAATTTCTCCAACATCTTTGCAAGTTTTGGATATAAAGGTATGGAAATTTTTGCATTTAGTTTATTAAAGCATGTTTTACCAATAGCTGCTCCAGTAATGAATGCATTTTATTTGCGGTATAGAAAAGGCAGATAAATCAATGTAAATTATAATAATTAGTAAAATTTGGTAAATTAATAAAATAAAAAATTTGAAAGTAAACATAAGTA
>KL868943.1:0-12277 GCA_000611955.2 Stegodyphus mimosarum | reverse complement strand
GCACTCTTATTGACTCTATGCCTAGACGTGTTTTTTCATGCATCGCTGTCCGCGGTGATCCTAAATTCTACAGAGCCGACGCCGTTCTCGCTCTGTATTCCGACTATCATTTTAAAATAAAGATAACTTATTGCTGCTTGCTATGCATTGCAGAAAATGCTGGAATTGCAAGGCCATCAGCCTGGTGGAACCATTCAGACTTCAGTGGAATTCCGAGTGGATATGACAGCATCTTAAATTCACTACCGGAATTTGCCTGGTGTAACAATGAGATGAACATAAATTTCGGCCTTCGGATGCTTTCATAAAAATCCAGCAAATTCATATTTGAGGATCTGGTATGTCACGCTGTGAGGGACATCTCCCGAAATCCATCCGATGCATACTTGGACTGAGATATGCTCAAAAACTTCTTGAAAAATGCGGTAGCTCTCGATCTTGCATGAATCAGGTGCAGGTGACTTGAGTGTAGGCGGACATCTTCCACCAGTACCGATAATTCGTGTTCTAAGAAATCAAAGCACTGATCAAACGGAATGTTTATCGTTAGCAGTAAGGGGATCCGATAGGGATATTGATGATATCACACCAGATATGTATTGGAAAAGCACATAAAGGTGATTCTGTGCGATTACATTGAACCTGCATGTCGACTAGCACTGAACATTTTAAGAATTAACAAAAACGTTTTCCTGTTTCATCTCTAAAGAAATAACAAGGACAAATGACGAATTTCCGGCCGTTTTCTACTGAGAAAATGTTGGGTAATCAGCTAGTACGTATGCTTGCATGCGTTGCATTTATTAAGGGTACAGAAGCTTTGTCCAAAAGTGTTCTACTAAAGTTCTCACAGAGCAGCCGTCAGTTGTTGCTTATCTGATGTTCATCTCGAGATATTACATAATGGTATTCGAACATTGCGATTGTATCCACGACTGCGAACAAACACGTTTTTGTACGCAGCTCCAGGAGAACACTTAGAACGTACCTTTGTCCACACATCATAGGTTAAGATATGCCCTCCACAGCAAGCGCTGAGCTTGTTTTGAATTACTATTCATCCGCGGGTAAATGAAATGCATATCTGTACAGCCCTTGTTTAATAGCGAAGAATCATGCCCCTATTCACTGGTATTATTGTTTTGATTGTCAAAATCTGCCCCTTGCCACAGCTCTTTTACGCTCCGGACAACATGCTTTTATCCAGCCGTACCTCATTACATAATGCGTTATGTAATGGGGTGTTATCCATATTACATAGCGCTGACCATGTTTCCGATACGAAACGCTTGGTAACATCAATCAGTCTGCTGTCTTCTTCATATTTTCAGTAATATATCCCCGCATGAAGTTGCCTTAATTGGAATGTCTAAATTAAAGCCTCCTCGTAAATAACTTCAGCTTCTTTCTGTATGCTCTTAATAATGTATTCAAAGCAATTTTTAAGAATGTAAGAATTACAATCTATTCAATCTGAATTATTCTCAAAACTTTTGTACTGCTTGCAGTATTCTTAATTCTGTCATAGTATTCTGATTCTATTACTCTTTAATGGCACTTATTATATCTACGTACTGAAAAACCACAGAAAGAGGCATAACGAGTTCTTTTCCTTTTTACCAATACACCACTTCAACTTAACTGAATTAGACAATAACTTTAATTAGTTTAATGCTCATACACTATACATAAACTGTAATAGTATTTACGTTAAACATGAATAATACAAAGTGTCATTTACTTTCAAGCTGACAAGTCATTTCTACTTAGACACGAGAAGTTAACATAAAATATACTTACTAAGTACTGCCAAGGAAGTTATATTTATTGCAATTTTTCTGTATGTGGTAAGACCAGGCCCTATACTGTCATCGGTTATACAATCACATGAGTCATAGCGAGCACCTCTGTACGGACACGAATCAGGACTTTTCAATCTAAGAAGGAAAAAAATTCACAAACGTGTATTTATAAATATCTGTAGAGTAAATATTGTTATTTAATTGCAGTTTAACAGACAAATCAGTTTACAATATCGAATAGCTCTCACTTTATCTCTATAAATTAAATTTAAGTCAGGATTATTCAAATATGGCAAACTATAAGAGCGCATCTGCCGAAGTTTCATCCAAGTTTTGACCGAAATTTTCCCTGAGAATGGAATCAGAAGCCCTGTACATTTCTTCCTCCACCTTTAAGCATTTATCGAAGATTTAAGGACAGAATGTTATTAACTACCCCTGTTAACTGAAGACATGATTGTTACAATCCTAGATACCTTATCCGCGATTCAAACCCTATCCCATAGAACTGGTACACAGCCTTCGTTAAAAACATATTGCTGGTGGAAGTTATTTAACGAAATGGCAGAATAGAAAGGTGAAGATTAGAACAGCACGCTCTCAAAAACCATATTTGATTCTAAATGTATACGGAATTATTGACTTCCCTCACGCATGCTCTTGTGGTGCACCAAGTCCTGTAGCATATCCGGCTTGCAACAGAGGGTACATGGTTCAAATCTGAGAGAGAGTATAATTGATTTTCTAACCCCTAAAGAGTCTATAAATATATAATTAAAAATACGTCCGTTTAGATATAAATTGCAAAATTATTGTTATGCATATAGTTTCTCAACTATAGTAATGAATGTAGATCAATGGACTTTTAATGAACTAGTAGGGCATACATAGCTAGAGTACATAGTAGAAACGATTTTTAGGAATGATACTGCATTTGTAGGAAGTGGATGAATTAGTGGTACGTTGCAAAATAGTATCAAAGAAATGATGAATTTGTTTAATGAATTGTGTCTCAAACAAAGGTTTAAATTATCTTAAAAGAAGGCAAAAGCTGTGATAATTTAAAAGCCTACCAAAGCGGTGCAGAAACTCCCAAGATTAAGGAATTCAAAACTGTCAAAAGAATTAAATTTCTAGGCCTTACAATAAATAAAAAAATTTCTATGGACTTCACATCTGCAAAATATAAGTCAGATCAGAAAACACACACCATCAATTGCAATAATAGTAACAGAATTAACAAGCTATCACTCTACTGCAAAATTACAACTAAACTGAATTTAAGCTCACCCATGATACAACACAATTAACGAGCGGGTTATTTGATGAGTCAAGGATTTAAAAATAATGGGGCACACTTTCATAAAATATGAATGGTTATGATCTGCCTTAAAATTACAGCTGGAAAAGGAAAGTTCTTGAAAAGAATGAAACTCCCGCAGGAAGAAGGGAGCAGTGTTTGGTTCCAAAAACAGATTCTACAATACCTTAATTAATTTACTGCAAAACTTGGATACTTTATTTTCTTACAACTATGAATGCGACGAAACGGGTAATCTTGAACAATTTTTATTTCCAAGCCAAGAAATAACAGAAAGGTACTGTGTAAATCCCCAGAATGACGCACAGAATGAAGAAAAGACGCACCAAGAAGGAGTAATGCGAATTGGACACAAACTGATATGCATACAAGTTTCAACGGAAAATGCAAAATTTTAAAGTTTGGCTGTCGGTAAATGAACATATGATGCTGCAACGCACCTTAACTGCGTAACTGACAGGGTATCAAACAGAAGATATTTCGATTCCAGGTCACAAATTTTTAGCAAATTTCATTCCATGTATTGAGATAGATAATAACTATGCCTCGCATATAGGTGCCCGAACAATATGAGCAGATGAAAGCATTTGGAAAAGGACGTGTAGTTGGGCTCAAAGAAGCCGGTTGGTCTAATCGACGAATCCATTGAAACTTGCATAGGAGCGATGCTACTACTAGATGATGTTGACAGGAATGGGTGAACCATGGCCGAACACAGTGTCAAGAAGGAAGGGGTCAGCCTAGAGAGATGACGAAACGTGAGGATCGATCAATAGTCAGAGCGGCACTCAGAGCCCCATATTCATCATTATCATTACTACGTGCAACTGGGGTTTCAGTGACCGCGAGAACCACTCATAGGCGGCTCAGAGAAAGGGGGGGGTGAGTTCACGACGCCCATCGTGCCAATTAGCATTAACCTCTCTACACTGACAAGCCAGTGTTGTCGGGCACATTCGACCTGGAATGTCACTGACTGGAAAAAAATTGTCTTTACTGATGAGACTTGTTTCGAATTGGACCCCGATGGCCGGTGAAGACATGTCTGGAGACGTCCCGGACAGGGGTGGGATACCAACCTGACTGTCGCCCACCATAAGCCCCGACAGCCAGGAGAGATGATCTGGAGTGCAATTTCATTTAATAGCAGGACCTCTTAAGTTGCCATCCACAACACTCTTACAGCACAGTGGTACGTTGACGATATTCTACGCCTCGCTGTGTTGCCCTTTATGTCACACCATCCTGGGCTTACATTTCAGCAAGATAATGCCCACCCGCACACGGCGAGTTTCTACTGCTTGTCTTCGTCTTGTCCAACACTACTTTGGTCATCAAAGTCGCCGGATCTGTCCCCCATTCAGAACGTTTGGAGCACTATGAGCATGGCTATCCAACCAGCTCGGGATTATGCCGATCTAAAGCGCCATTCGGACAGAATTTGACGCTATATCTCTTAGGAAGACATTCGCCAACTCTATCAACTAATGTCAAGCCGAATAACTGCTTGCCTAAGGGCCGCAGGTGGACCAACGCGTTACTGACTCGCTCATACTGTGAAGCGTTTTTTGTTCAATAAATCATCCAATTTTTCTGAAATTTTAATCATTAGCTTTTCTGTACATGTGCATCACATCTACCGATTTTCACACCATTTGGATAATACCTTCTCGGTGCGTCTTCCTGGCCTTGTGCGTATTTAAAATGCATGCTAAAAATAAGTTCCTCTGAACAAGAAAGGAAAAAGTATACTAAAATTAGTAAAATATAGAATGCCTACAGCTGAGCAACTTAGCATATCAGAACAAAAATAATAAGAGGAATTAAATGTAAAACAGAGACACTGCCAATCTAAGTAAACACTAAAAAAGATAAATTTAGCATACAGAAAGCAATAGATGAGGTAAATAACTAAAATGCAAACATACAAGTTTTAAACATGTTAAATGCTATATTTAGTTAAATTCGTTTAATTCTGTCAAAGCGCGCAAGAGCCACGAAAGCCTTCGTACAGAACTCCCTAACAGAAACTAGCTCTTCGCTTTGGGCATAAGGGAAAAAAACACGAAATCAGTTCGTTCAACGAGATTCGAAGCCGGGTCAAATTATAGCTATCAGTGACTTTATCAGCTCAGCGCCACTGCTGAGCCGATGTTACAGTCAAAAACGAATATACATATTATAACTGAAATAATGTAAAAATATTATTTAGTATAGTATGTGAAACGTACTGCAAATATGTGAAAAGTACAATATGTATAAATGAAATTCTGTATCCATCAAGGAAAGCATACAACAGATGTAACCAAGGATTACAATGTTAAAAGACTGAAGCAAAAATCTGTAAATGAGTTCCTAGTGACAGATACAAGTCAATAGAATAATTTGAATGACATCAACAGAAACCTGAATATAGGCTTCCGGAGGGGTAGATCCCGGATGCCCGGTCTGGAGCAATGGAATGATGTGGATGATGGGGGTTGGCGAATAGTGTGAGATGCTCAAGGACTGGTCAGTCTCGGGCATTAGTGACAAAGGCCCTTTGAGATCTCGCATGTTGTTTTGCGTAACCCTTATGAACCCATCTACTACAAATTCTCATAGTAGTCATTGTAGTTCGATCAACAAGGGCAGCATTTGCGAGGTGAGATAATCTGCAGTTTAAGCCAAATGTAAGGTCTTATTTACAGTTATTTTAAAATGACTTGAAAACTCTTGTGTACTTCAATGGTCCTTAACCTCTTTTGTCCCATTCATCGCTTTCCCCACTGTTAGACGAGCATTCCTTCCCTTGGCTTTCCAGAACCCAAAAATAAATACACATTTATTTAAACTTTTTATTTTTAATGTGTTTTATATTAGGTTGGCAACTAAGTTTCCGCCGTTTTTACATTGTAACATTCCCCATGTCATTAAGTGTTTTTGGCACAAGGTTTTAAGTCATTCGAATGAGAATATTTTGTTCTACTGGAATCTATTTTTTTTAAGGCAAATTTCCGTTACTTTTCAGATCGTTAAAATAGAATGTCAAGTTGAGAAAAATTGGCATTTTCGACACCTCCTTCTTTTTGCTTTTAATCAAGGTTTTAAGGCCGCAGAAGCTTCTCGCAACATTTGTGCTGTGTATGGAGTGGGTACTATAGCTGAAAGAAGCGCTCAAGATTGGTATGCCAAGTTCAAAAAAGGAAATTTTGACCTTAAAGACGCATCTCGTTCTGGTCGTCCAGTTGCGTTCGATGAAGAGCGATTTAACTGAGATTGATTAAATTGAGAGCTTGGTTGGATGCCGCTTTCAAGTATACATTAGGTGATTTCTACCAACACGGTATTGAAAACCTTGTTGAACTTTGGAAAAAAGTCGATGGAGAATACATTGTTGATTAATTCATGAAAATAAACTTTAAAAAATTTTTAAAAAACGGCGGGAACATTATTAGGTTGGCGAGTTGCCAACCTAATAATATAACAATTAAAAAATAGGAAATGTTGATAAAAGTACCAAAACTCGAATAAATTAAAAATATATATTTAGCAAGTAAATAAAAGATTGAACGCATTTCCCCCCTGAAACTATGAAATTCCCCCCACCCTAGTTGAAAGTCCTGTTCCAGTCATAAAAGTAGCGACCAAACTCAATAACTAAAATGATCAGAACTAGAAGAGAAAAAAGCATTTGAAAGCAAACAATTACTGCATTATATATAGCAGACGGCAAGGTAAACGTTAAAGTATTATTTTTTTAACCTTCAGTTTCATTTCTTCTACTTAGAAGGCTTAAAAATTATAATTGATTACCTTTAAGTATAAAACACGACGTAAAATTTCTGGAGTAATATGACTTTTCGTTTTTTTTAGTGATAATTATTTTATTCTGATATTTTTATGTCAAAAACCTTTGCACAATGCTTTGGTAAATGCACTTTTCCCCGTGGCTCATTTTATTTGTTTTCACGTTTCCTTTTAAAATTTTTATTAATCGGGAATAAAATAGAGGTACGGTTTACATATGTAATATGTAACTGTTTACAATTAAAAAAGATATTGGATTATCTAAAAGGGTTCCCCTTTTTCTCGTTTACCTCTTATTATACACTTCAGAGTAATTATCCTGTTCTCCTGTTATGAGAGTTATATATTCTTGTGGATGACTTGTATTCATTCTAGCACAGAAAATTTTGACATATCGTCCTCTTACAAATATTTCTTGTTCTCCATCTTTAGTAATATTTGCTCTGATCTGAAAATCAGAGCAACTAAGAGCAGAACCTGAAATGGCAAATGAATAAATAAATAAATTAGAGAAAAGTAAAATGTGCTTTCAGCATGTCGATACATTCATTCTAATATCAAATATGACACAGAATCAAAATCTTATTATAGCAGATAAAATTAAACACAAGAAAGAAATATAAAAAAATATATACATTCAGTACATTCATGCATTTATGCGAATACAAATGAATCAGAATGTTAGACTAGAAATTAAACAACGGAATGTGTCAGCTGAAAAATTTATTTTAATGAAAATTTCTCCTTTGGATATCAGAATTGAAAGTATCAATATATTTCGATATATGTAACTACATCTATGTACTCATGCTTTATAAAATGGTGTAAGTGTTCAATTTATGACGATTTTAACATGATATATAATACATCTTCACCTTATCAGGAAACGATGAGGATTTAAAAGGAAACATACTAATAATTATAATGGAATTAAGAAATATTTCTTTATTCAATGCAATCTTCAGCTATCTAACTATTCTTCACAAAAATGCTAAGCATGAATTCACAGTAGTGTATTCTTAAATTTACAGTTTAAATTGTCAAACGGCTTATGCCATTTAAATAAATTAGCTATTTTAATCTTACTCATTATTTGTTTTATTCAGCACTTGTTTTATTTAACCGTCTACGCAGTGCCTCCTAACTCTTCCTGCTGTGTTACGCATTTAGATTAAACTGTTTTTGAAGATGCTCTAAACTGATTTGATGCCTAGTAATGATGGGAATTAGTACATTTATTGTTCTTAAGTAGTACTAAATTTTGAAATAGCATCAAGATCACATTTCAAACATTCAGCTGTATTTTATTTTAAATGATTTTTCTTGTTGATGGAAAATTTAGGAATCCCTCCCTCTGCTTGTTTTGTGAAGGAGAGGTTGAACTCAAATTTCAGATAACAAAATATCAGGAAGGAATTTATTGATATAATGTTGTCCTGGAATTCAAATGCAATGAATTTTAAGCTTTCTAATATTCGTTTGGAACATTTTTGGAGAATTTTATTACATGCAGATTAAGGAATCAAATTTATTAAGACCAATTTAAAATTTAAATTACTGCAGCAAACATTCGTCGAATTGCAAACAAGCAGCGTTACTGCGAGCTGAGAGGTCTGTTTTTCCAAAAGTTTTAAAAGTTTAAGAAAATAATTCTTCAACATATTAAATTCTTGTTTACGTCTAAAGTAATAACATGATTTAACTCTCACTATGGGTAAAAACAGACCCAATAAACAGCGTCTTACCTATCGTATGTCCTTTTTTTCCCATTCTCTTTCTTTGGTTTTCCCCCAAACCTCTCTTTTTCCAAAATAAAACCGAAGTTGCGGAAATTGATCATGCGTAAAACTCATAGACAGAACAATGAATGGGCTAGTGAAAAATAGTTGGGCCGATGTTGGTGAGAATAGGTTTAGCAGCGGCGAAACTTATTTAACTAGAAAACTAGTCAGAATTATGGCGACACATTTGAAATAAACGTAAGATGTTACTTTATACTGCAGAGGGAAATGGTGAAATTATGAATGGTATGTTAAACTACATCCCCCCACCGTTTCTGTTTTCTTTCATTTGCCATGTACAAGCTACTAGCCAAGATGGCGTTAATATAACATTATTGCTATCGACAATATGAAAGTGGAGTAAATAACAGCCTACTATGAGGAATATCTAGAAAAGAAAACATCCAGAAAAGATTTGCAGTAGCAGTGGTATACCAATATCGATAACGATTGCGGAAGCATTTGTTAACAACTCCTGGGAAGAGAGTGCTAACGTGAATCTGGCTGGTAATGCTGTGTATGCTTTTCCAGTTTGAAAAATTGGTTTTCCAATGGTACTATTTCACTTCATTGTAGCCATAATATTGTCATCACAGGATGCGATCAAAAATGCATCCATATTTGTGACTCATCTTGTACAAATCGCTTCTATGATGACCGAAAGCAGCAGCTTGTAAAGACCTGTAGAACAGATCTTTCTCTAGATTTTATAAACTATAATAATTTGAATTTCAATATTCAAAAATTGTGTATATTACTATAGTTTTATTAGGAAACATGAATTTATTTCATTTAAATTTATATTTTTGTAGTATTATTTCATATGAAGGGAAGGCGGCTGTGTAGAGGAGATATTCAGAATTTTCGGACAAACTATAACAATTAAATAATTTAAAATGGCTCATCAGCTAATGTTGGATGAACAGAAACATATTGCCATACACGTTCTACTCTATCGTCGCAAAATCTCAGTTTTCTACTTTTTAGCATCTTGCTGGTGATTCCGAGGCATGAACTCTTGCCATCTTGAATAAACATCAGTTTAAAACATATGTGTATTTCAAGAATCTGTGGTCTATTAAAGAACGTTCTCCATAAGCGTCACGAAGCTTTTGAAGATGTTAATATTAAATTTGTCCGATTTCGTACAAAGTCTGATATGTACAGTTTCTGATAATAGTAATTTGATAGGTACGTTTTCTTAATCTGATAGGTATGATTCTAGAATTTAGTCAGCCATCGTAAGGATCCCACCAGCGATCCTAACGCAAGACCACAAAATATTATTAACAAACAAAAAAAGGATAAAAAGTACAATGAGAAATGGTAAACTGAATGAACAGATGGAAGCAATGATACTTTCTCGTACAACCTCGTGTTTCATATATCATACATGAGGATTTTAAATAATCTAACATTAGCGATCAGTGTTTGACTTTTGTCTAAAGAGTACATATTATGTTACTTACAAGATCGTTGGTGACAACGACGTCTCCGTTGCGGCGTCAGATTTTGCTCACATTTGGAATTAGGAAGACGTTTACCATTGGGGCTGTAACAACGTAGTCTCCTCTTTTGTCTCCCAGTTCCACATTCGGCAGAACACTGAAACAAACTGTAACGTTAGTGAAACAGATAGCTAGATTAAAGTTTCCGTTGAACAACCAGATAGATACTAAAGCAGGGTAAGCAGGAATAAATCTGTAGGTGTATTACAAATTCTAGGAAATCGAAACTGCTTTTGCAGCCAAAGGAAAATGCACATAATAAAATAACAATTCAGAGTGAAAACCATTATAGTATTTTTGATGCTAAGGAGAATATTCACAAGTCGCATATTGAATTCATTTTATCTGAATCAAGTACTGCAAACGTTATTCATACTCATCAGACAATGACGTATTTCCCTTTAATTTTTGCTTTAAGTTTAAAACTTAAACTACTCTGCATATAAATTAGTTGATGCTTATACTGTTTCCGAAATTTAAGAACTTGGATCCTGGTCAGACCTTACCCCATAAAAGCTGCATATTTTGCTGACTCTGGATGTATACATTTGGGCCCGTGCAGACTGCGGTGTAAATATTTTTCTCATTTTATACAATCATATTTTTAATATACGTGTAGAACACTTTTTCCTTTGCTAATATAACGTGCATTGTTGGCTGTTTACTTTTTATTTATAAAAAACCCACTCAAGATTTGGAAATAAAAATGAAAGACGAAATTTGAAAAAATGGAGAGAGTGATCATAATTCGCTTTGGAAATTCTGGCTAGAAAAGCAAAACGAAAACTTAAGAATTGCTGAAGAGCTCATCATTGGTGACTGAAACCAATAAAATTCTCGCAAAAAGGATCGGTGTAATAACTGTTTTCAGAAATTACTCTAAGCTAGTAAAAGTACAGCCAGTAAAATTAATATTGCCGTGTACTACCTTCCTTCAAAATAGAAGGAAGAATTTGACTATTTTTCCCCTTAGGTTTACTTTTCAAAGTTAGAATGCAAAATAATTATTCCAGACATTTGAAGAAAAGAGTGTCTAATATTAATCTACATTCCCGTGTTAATTTTAACGAGAATGTCTATTTTTCTTAAATTATCGCCTTAAAAAAACACAAGTAAAACTATGGCTCAATTGAAAAAAATATCAATTCAAAAAATATTTTTCTGTGATGAAAAAAAACATGTGTTGGTAAATAAAATAATTTGGGGTGTTTTTCTCATTTATATGTTCACTAGCTAACAAAAATCTTTTGCTATGAGGATAGGAAATGATATGACTGAAGAGGTCAAGAAATTTTCCTCTGCTTACAAAATTAAAAGCTTCAGAATCCTCGAGATTCAGATAAAAGGCTTTTGTCTCATCGTTTATCTTAATTTATGTTCCTAATGAAAGAGTCAAGTAGGAAATAAAGACCAAAAGCGCGTTTGTCATACTCTTGTATTTAGCATTTATTTTTTACCAACTACAAAAGTAGTTAACATCTCAAAGCAATACAAACAGGCACTTTCTCTATAAAAAATACAAAAGTAGTTTTTATGGAAAAACTAAGTACTAGACATTTATTGTAATTATTTGGGGGTCTGCCTATGACCTTCGCAATGAAAAGGCGACTCTTTCCGTCCGCTATTGTAAACGGGAAGTCTATTGAATTCGATATTAAACCTTTCGCCTTTTACATATTGCCTGCTTAATTAATGTAAACTCTCTGAAAAGAGGGTTTATAAATTATTTCCCTCTTTCAGGCCTTCTGGCGACAATTTAATTATATTTATCCAGAAAGTTCTATCTGAATCCTAACTGAATGAATTGATGAGCGAACAACTTATGGTTCAAAATAATTTAAGTACAGACTGAAAACCTCACTGTTAATAAAAAAATAAAAAAGGTTTCTGAAGAAAAGAATGATTATAACCAATATTTTATCTATGTTAAATATTTAATATTTATCTATTCATAAATATGCTATTTAGGTTAATATACTTATTTATTTATAAATATGCTATTCAGGTTAAACTAAATTGTTCAATAAATATTTTTTTCTGATATAATTATACACCCTGTGCACTGAGAAAATGTAG
>KL868942.1:0-12266 GCA_000611955.2 Stegodyphus mimosarum | reverse complement strand
GTAGAGACATTAGGTTTTTTTTGGAAGCAGGAACGATGAAAAATATGCACTGCCTTCGCCGGGTATCGAACCACGGACCTCTGAAACACCGGCTCAGTGTGCTGACCATTACACCACGAACGCACGCTAAGAATGTGGGAGATAATACCTTATACGCTGAACATATTTAGCTGCAAACTAAACATCTAGCAATTCTGACTGCGCATGGCTGTACATTCAAGTTTTCACCTTATATTATCTTTTGACCACCTGTATAATATTTCTGCAATATTGCATCTGCAATATGTCCACTATCGCGATTATTCTGGTTTCATTTTCCCTTTTTTTTTCTTTGGGTTAACATTTCACCTTAAATTTGTTGCAATGTACGTTTTAGGTTTTATATTAAGCGGAAAGCTGAAGAACAAAAATGGTGATCTGTTCTAGTTAAAAGGTTTCTCTCCCCCCTTTTTGTCTTTGGTTTTAGGGGGGGGGAATAGAGCATCTTCCTATGCAGCATGAAGTTATAACACCCTGTCCGGAAAGTTCAATCTATAAAGAGAAATAAAAAACTTAGATAACATAAAATTAAAGAAATTTGGAGGGAGGAGGATATATACCATATTTAAAGTACAACCGTTAAAAAGATATCGCAGATTCTACGAAATCTCTTCGTATAGAATATAATTTGAAGGAGCTGGTGGCCAGCAGATAAAGTGCTTTCGCGTTCCATTTTAAAGTGAAAATCTTTGGCGTATAGTATCTTGACACTCAGGAGGAAAATACCGTAGATCCTCTTTATGGTTACATTTTACTATCACAGGCATGTTCGAGCTGCTTTAAACTGCTGCTAAAAGTATCATGTCCAGTGAAATTTACAGTTACCAAGCAAACACCAAACGTAAACTGAAACATCTTTACTTAAAACTCAGATTAGATTTTTATTCTTAATTCATTTGTTCGCAACAAGTATAATATTATTTAACCAATGCTTTTGAGCGTTACGAAATCTGCTTGTATGCAACGGTAATTTATTAAAACAATGTCTGTATATTTCTTTGCTTATGTTAATGAAGGGAAAAGGCACAGTCATCTATTGCTTAATTCAAAATTCAGTAATTTTTCATTAAATACTGAATAATTTTTGAACAAAAAACATGCAACCGCTGGTGGGATCGTATACCAGATTGCATAGAACGATACAGAAAGCAGATAAAACGGAGAAAAAAAATTGCGTAATGCATTCAGCTTCTGGAAGAACCTCATAATTAACATGATTTGCTAATTTCTTCTTAAAATCACATTATACATATTCATTACATTTTTTTTAGTCTGTAAGAAATTCATGCGAGCTTTTTAGTCTACTGTAAATTCTGTTATTTTTATTCATCATCATCAGAACTTTATAATGCATTTAATTATACGGCTTACGTCTGCACTCAGTTAAGTAAGCAAATTTGTCGAATCTTCTGCGTAACTTCTTTCCGAGCATACTTTTATATACTGTGTTATAAATAAATGAATAATATAGCAAACATCAGTACATTTTAAATAACAAAACTGACTTTATCTGCAAAATTTTTTCCGCTTGTTGTTTTCTGTAAATTTTACTGTATGTTTAAATCTGAAATTTAACAAATTAGTACAAACGTGAAATAATTTTCATACTGGACTCTAATCACGATATCCTTGCTTCTGAGTTGGCATTTATTGTTATGTCGATCAATCTTAACTATTTTACATTTGTGAGAGCTTTAGTATTCCCCTTTTTTCTATTTTTTATCGAAACACTTTTAAAAGAAAGGCGAAAGAGAAAAAATCCCTGCATGTTGTAGCAGATTAATTAGAGGTTCGATTCCTTAAACGTGTATAGTTCAGATATTTTTTATGTGTTATCTGAGCCAACGCTTGTTAACCTTTATTTGAATATCTAAATATTAGACAAAGTAAGTCAATTGGCTACAGTTCTCTAGATGACTTCGAATTAAACATGCATCTTTTCAAAATTCACTTAATTTTTTCTGTTATTTTTAGGGTTAAAAGTACTGAATTAAGATTCATATTACCTCGCTTTACTTCAAATTTATAATATCGTTTATTCTTTTTAAGATTTTCGGAAGAAAAGACCTTAACTCTAACAAAAGCTCACATAGAAATCACTATAAATCGATTTATGAACAAAGTAAGAGAAATAAATTATTTATCTAATCACAAGGAAAGTTTCCAGAGTTAAATGTCAAAGTCATTTATTTTCCTAAACGGTGCTTCAAAATAATCAGGCTGCATATGCTTTGAATAATAGCTCGGCCTTATAATAGCAACGTATTTTAATTCCTTAACTACGATGAAAGTCTGTGTAGTATCGTATTTACGTTTCTATAAACAATTACTCAGACTCTTTACAAACTTGTTCTAACACGCCCTGAATAAAATGGAAGAATGGACGTGTTTTGAAGTGAAATTGGAGGGCTGAAGCTTAAATGATCTCCTTCTCCTTTATTCCCTATAAAGCCATTCCATTTATAAGCCTCGATATTCTATACCCGCTGTAGATCATGATTATTAGCTAATTAATTAAAGGCTGTTTGATTCGTTGCATAGCCCATTGGTTGAGATTTCAATTATTCAGTTGCTATTCTAGAGACTGCTGATTCATTTGGAAATAGTACCAGTATGTCAGTTCTCTTCCATTTGTCCTTCGACGAGAGCAGAATAAGTTATAGTGCTATTCGCGAAATCAAGAGATTCTGTTGTTTGATAGAGACAAGACAAGTATGGGGGTTTACTGAATATTTTCGATAAAATATTCTCAGTTTCGATTGAATTTTTAATTTTTACTACTGCGTAACTTACGGGTAACAAATAAAGTTTTCAATAATCATGCGTGATTTATTTCGTAGATATAAAATACGTATCCGGAACTAATCTGTATTTATCTACGAAAGAGACCAAAGACTTAAGTATCTATTTTAATTGATTCTTAGCCCGTTTGGTAAGTTTTCTATTTCAGGCGGCTAAAGACGTTTCCAACAGAAAACTCTAAATAAGCACAAATATGCAAAACAACTAAGCTTAAAAAATACAGCAGAAAAGTCCTGAAACTCGTAGTTTTAATTATACAAACGACAACTTTGCATATAATTATTTACAGTAACTCCCAGAACTTATTTTTGAGGAAAGCCTAACTAGCTTCCATAGAAATGACTGAAATCCATGGAAATGTAAGTCATCTGTACTACTAGCAGCAGCTATAAGATAAAGCTAAAATCTCATACCAAAACAGTCTGAGGTAATTACGACTTTGTCTCAATTTTTATTGCTAAGTAATATAAGTATTTCTTGATAAGATTGCTAAATAAATGGAATCAGGTTTTAGTCATTGTTTTCTAATAAAGTAGTTATGATGCTGGCTATTCGAAATGGTAGGTTTTAAACGACATAGTTTGAATCTAACCTTAAGAAAAAGGAACAGTTTGAAACATATCTGATTTAAAGGCATGTAATTTGTACCAGAAACTGTGTACTGCGAACCAGAAAAAGATTCAAACATCTCAAAATTCTAATGAATATGAGGTTGTTAAACTGAAAACATATCTTTTCGCAAATTTTTAAAAGCCTTTCTCTTTACGTATTGAATTCATATGAATCGAGTCTCCAACAAATCTCATACACTTGGAAGCTTTTATTCACTTTCAGATCGCAAATCCTATCCCGGCATTGTCATCCAAAGTGATTCTTCAGCATAAAACAGTCATCAAAACAACTTTCGTCTTTGATGACGATGGTTCATTACATCAGCTAGTTTCTTCAGAGATGTTCTTCACCGCAGCAGTAATAACGTTTTAAGTTATCAATCATATGCGAAATACTCCACTAAGCATTATCCTTCAGGAATTCCGAGATTTAATAATCACGGGGATCGAAATCCAGTGAGTGCAATGGCCAGGACCTCCTCCTGCTCAGCCAGTCATTTGGAATAACGGTTGGAAAGGATGATTCGACCAAGGCAGTCTTCATTCAATTAATTCGGAATGACATTCGCCGTACATATGCCTGCTCCATCTTGCTGGGCAATATGATCGACATTAAATGACATTCTGTTTACTAGAAATTGAATACATCGCTATACATTACAGAACAAAACCTCCCACATGGAAGACAATGAAAAGTTTGAGCTAGGATGGCAATAAAAACTAAAATAAGCTTAACATCATTTATGTAAACGATATGCATAAAGGAATACTTGATTTGAAAATATAATGCAAAGAGTAATATATTATGCTGAAATTAAAGTATTGAAATTATACTGAGAACATAATTTTCCCATTATAGACTTGACAATTTTACTTGCATCATAGAAATATTACATTATCACTTGAAACTGTTGTTTATATTTAAGTTTTGTTAAACTCTGCACAAACGAGCTGTTTCAAGCAAATGGATAATATTCCACGGTTAAGCAATTCTTACCCAATTAAAACACGTTTAAAATATCAATCCAACCGTTAAAAATTATTCCTGCAAAGTACACGCCGTATCACACAAACTTTGACATTATTAATCAATGTAACTTCCATTTTATTAGGATTAGACAAGTGTCATACAGATATTCGGTATTGAATGCTTCAAATATAATAAAGAGCTTAAAGATGTGTGCTATTAAAATCCACAGCTACTTAAACCGGAGGCGAGATATCCGAGGGAAGAATTCATAAATTTCGCCTCAAATCGGGGATTTCAGCCCTACTTCTGTTTCTTGCTTGCATTCATCTTTAGCTGATTAAACCACCAGCATGGAAACCAAAGGGGAATTAACTTTTCGTCATGTCCTTGGCCATTAGATATTCTGAAGCTATTAAAAGCGGTTATTACAACAGGCTTTGTGAGAAGGGGACGTGATCGCGGGAAACATAATGATGATTAGTTTCCTCAGCGCGCAAGCATTAAAAGGATTGCCATGAGGGATGGGGGTCATCCAGAATAAAATTCACCACGAAATTTCAAAAAAGGAAACATTTGAAATGAAATGCATTAAATGAACACTTTACAGGGAAAAGGGCTAAATGATAAAAAAAAGAAAGAAATATTATTTCAATAACTTTAAAATTCTTCTTACATACTTTTAATTTTACACTGAAGCACAAACTTGCTGCATGCATCTAAAAAATGAAAATGACGAAAGCCTTTAAACTATTGATCTGGAAAGACATACCTTTAGCGCTGGTGGAAATCTTGTAAATTTCACTCACTGTGTAGACTTAAATTTGCGTAGCATATTTTACATGTTCTTTATATACATCTGACGTTCCCTTCGGGCAAACTTCGAAAAATATTTTCATCAGCCTTTAAGATGAAACATGGCAAAGACGATGCTTTAAATTGATCGAAAGAAAGGCAGAAAGAATAATTCTCTATCTATCTGTCATCCTTTTGCACTTTTTGCATTCTTTATGTTAACTTTTGTATTCCAAGTTTTGGCTATTTTCCTTACATTTGCTAAGATTTGAAATAGTTTGGAACTGAAAAATTAATTTTGTCACCTTCATACTGATTTATATTGATTTCTGTTCTTGCTAGGCATTCACCTGATAGTTACTTAGTAATGCTTTGTTACTTATTGCTTTAAAACTTTACGGCACTTAACAAATACCTTCCATTCTACTAAGTTACTTTCTGATTTAGAGGATCTGTGAAAAAATTCTGATATAAGATAATGCTTAACAGACTTTTTATTATTATTTTAGGCAACCTGCCTACACTCTGTATTTGCAAACAATTTACTCTTGCATTTTATTTCTATCATTTATGTCTAGATTTAACCGCAGATTTTAGTGCAACTAGGGTATGTAATGTTACTTTTCAATAAAATATGTTCTTTATTCGTTACAGCTATTTTAGACATTGTTAGATATACATCACTGATTCATTTATTTTACAGAAGCGTTTTAATCAGTAGATTTTAAAAGCTTTTTGAAAACGTCTCAGTAGTCAGATAAGGAGAGATAAACGCTAAAATCAGAATGAAAAAGTACGTGGGTATTAATTTGATTAACATTGTTATTAAACAAAGAATATTATCGGATACAGAATTAATATTTCACTTTTTGCCGCTACTTTATTTTGTGCGTCAGCAGCGCTGTATAAGTAGCTTTAGGAATTAAACTATTATCGTGTAAGAGAAAGATTTGTCTTAGTGTTAAAAATAACAGACAATGAAGAGAAGGATTATTGCATTAAAATTCAAAACATTCATTAGATATCTATATTTCAAAATAATCAAAAGGTCTATATTTCAAAATAATCAAAAGGTCTATATTTCAAAATAATCAAAGGTTTTTAATGAGGAAATTTTTTTCAAGGATAAAACCATGAAGTATTACTATGTTCTGCCAATTTAAAAATGTTTTCATATTTATTTGAGCAATATAAGGTTAGGTTAGGTTAGATTATTGGAATATGACAAAGCACACGAGGGATACCTAGTTGAGAGGAGGATGCTTTCGTGAAGGTTTGAACTATTTGAGTACTGCAAAGGCACGAAGGCTAACTGCCTAAAGGGAGAGATGCCTTTAGAGGGAACATTCTAAGTATAATTTTGTAATTTAGTCGTATTTCAGTTGTATAATTTTGGTTCACAATAAATACATATTCAAATACAATGTATAAATATAAATGCTTGTTTTCTTTCAACCCTAAATTTAATGTCTGAATTCAGTTCGTGACTTTTATCTCTTGAAATGCGATTAACAACTGCCTTCCTTGATATCTGGAGGCTGTTCATAGGCATTTTTTATTTAGGATGCTAAGTACCAGGCTTAGCGACTCAGAAAGTACCGCTCAACTACAACTTTCGGAGAGAAAGTTGTTCGTATTCCTGTTATAAATATGGATAAGCCCCAAAATTCAACTGTGCGAGCCAACCTGATCGCTTGGGTTCGAACCCAGGTTTTACTATCAGTATTCAGCTGTCTTAAACACGCGGCCACTGGTGGACCCAAGAATAGCTCACAATAAATACATATTCAAATACAATGTCTAAATATAAATGCTTGTTTTCTTTCAAACCTAAATTTAATGTCTGAATTCAGTTCGTGACTTTTATCTCTTGAAATGTGATAAAGAACTGCCTTGATATCTGGAGGCTCTTCGCAGGTATTTTTCATTTAGAATGCTACCGATGAAAACTAGTATGGGATTTAAGCAGATAGTCTTAATATGCTTCTCCAGGTTTAAACAGACGAATCCATATCCTTATTCCAGGGATGGGAGAAACCTGTACAAGCGTATTAGCATAACTAGATGATAGTTAAGAAGGGCTTTAATACAACAGCTATAAAATCCTCTGTTTCTCGCACTTAGGTAACTTGCTTTTACAGTCATTATTTACTTATAAAATATGAACATAATTAAATGTTCTTCATCACTACGCACATCTGCGAATGCAAATTCAAAATTTAGTTAAAAAGTCTTAAATTAACCTACAGTAATAAAATAATAATAAAATATGGGCATTATGTGCTTGCATGTATACGCATGTGTTAGTGGGTAGAGGATGTATATAATAAACTGTGTTCAATCTCCTAAATGATAATATTAAAAATAATAAATCACCTTGTGAGGTTTATCCTAAGTTTTTAACAGTTATCTTTAGTTAAAGCTACTTTCCTATCCTTTTTATTTTCTGCTTACGATTTCCTACCAGAATGTGTTTTATCGCGTTTAATGCAAATGAGTAAGAGTAGTATTTAAGTCTATATTACACTGACTTCGTTAGAGAACCAGAGTTTCTGACCAGCGCGCGTTCGCCTTTCAGCTACGTCTCTCTCTAAGCTATTACTATGTTCGGCCATTCTTCAGACCCTTGATAGCTTCGCCAACTTAATTGAAATTTAAGGGCCGACGACTTATAATCTTGATAGCTTTGGCTATATCTTTTTAGTTAAACAGTTTCAGTTCTTAGTACTTTGAATTCAAGCCCAAGTGGAGGCTTTGCTGTACGCTCTGAGAAAGGAGCCGACTGGTTAATTCTTATTTTGAGAAATAAAGGGTAATTTACCCGAGTCTTACGTCTCTTTTCACGAACTCAAACGATTATTCGCTTATGTGTTCACGAGGTTACTCACATTTAGCTGTTAGATAAAAGGTTCGAAGCCAACAATCTATTAAAAAATGTCGCCCACTAAAATTGTTTCTCTCCTTCCTAAACAGAAAATGCAAGGCGAGCTATAAATAACTCTAAACTTCTGTTCTAAATATTACAATTTTAATATTATTAATTTCAGAGTAAACCAATGCTACACTGAGACTTGGGCTCTTACTTAATAAAGAAAAAATATTGTTCAAGACATAGCTGCGCATTTATTTCATTGCCGTTTGAATATTCACTGTTTGAGCAGGAGACTTACAATGCATATTTCCCTCAAATGGTAATATTTCCTATCTATTTCTTTCAAGGTGTTTAATAAAATAAAATAAATATTAAAACAAATATAAACACAAATTCTTATTTCCTTTAAAACCTTTTATACTCAAGGCAGAGTGAAAACACTGGTTAGAGGTTTTTCTCACCTTGTTTCAGAACCTTGACATTGAAAAATTTTGAAGGGAAGTCTCTGGGACGAAAAATAGGGAAAAGAAGGCAGGAACTCTTAAAAACTAGCAATATGTACTCAAGAAATAAAAGTAATTTTGGAGAACTAGTTGCTCTACACAACATGAATATCAGAAAATAAATTTGTGACAGCAAAGAATTTTTATTTTTATAAGTTTCGTTTTTATTTCGTTTTTTTCTATAAGAATAACATTCAGCATCTAACTTCGGTATAATTTTAAGCAACTAGTGACCTTCTGTGTGGTTGATTTTACAAAAATACTTTTGGCGGCATTAGATAATAAATTTGTCATTTAATTCCTTTAACTATGCAGAGTCATTATTTTATATCGACGCTGGGACGTGAAAAATGTGCATTGCTCTCGTCGGGATTCGAACTCAATACCCCCCGAATACACATCGAGCTTGATTCCAGTTACACCACGAAGGCATGCGGAAAGGCGGAAGAAAATACTTTATATCGATTTTATTCCTTTGATAATTTTAAACACATGCCAATTAAGAAAGTATCACCTCATCAAATGCATTGTCGGAATTTACGAATTTAAAACTACATTTAAAATAAATATCTAAATTATTGCATTTACATTTTTTTATTTTTTTCTGTTGGTAACCAAACCAATGTTTTTGGAAACTATAATCTAAATAAAATGAATTACGTAAATTGAAAATCGGCAGCACATTATACTATTGTAGGATTCTGAAAGAGAAAAAAAATGATAATCTGTTAAATAAGTATGTTCCATAATCTATTAAATAAGCATGTTCCGCAATTTCGATACTGAGTTAATTCAAGAGAGTTAGATTTATGGGAATAAATTAAACAGCAAAAACAGTAGCTGAATAATTTTGAAAGTATTGCGTTTAATCCGTGATGAAATTAAATGCAGATATTTTTGCAAAAAATGTTTCAATTGATATGAGCAATTTAGTAATTTTAATTTCAACGCAGTATATGACTTACTTGCTATGCAACCAAAGGATATTTGCAACTTCTTTCGTCTGTGGATATAAAACACTAAACAAAAAAGAACACTAAATCCTTTTTTTTCATGCAAAATATTTATTGTTAATAGGGGAAATAAAAACCTATAAATAATTTTCGCCTGTACAAAGACATCGAGAAACTAGCGAATATTTTCCATTCCTTTTTATTCTCCACAAAACCCTCTAGTTTTTACTTGCTTGATATTAAGTATTTCGTTACTTGCTTTTTATGATCACATAATTGAGCATTCATTGTTAGAATTTGTATTTTACTGCTCATATTTTCTACCTTAATGGTGAATGTACACATATTTCATTTTAGATTCTATTAGGATAGTAAAATACATTTATTTTGCTTGCGTAACTATAGGCGACGAATTCGAAATTCGCTCAGAAAATTATGCTGTCACTTTTTTTATTTATCTGTTGGAATCTCCATCTAAGAAACTGTATGCACGTGATGTGTGACGTATATGCACGTTTCAGAAAAAGTACGATTTGTAGACAAAAAAGAGCATATATTAGGGAATGTTACATATAAATTTAATACACATCTTAAGCTGCTCCTTTAATACATGAAAAAAGCAGGTTGAATTTTCTCGACAGACCGATTAAAATAGAAAATACAGATCTATACACACACACACATTTATGCAAGCATCCTTTACAAAACCCTTTGAATAAAAGATCGAAAGAAGCATCCAAATATTCAAAGTATTCGAAATTTTTAAAGAAAACCATTGGTAATATAAAGTTTCACGAATAGTAATCAGAGTTTTCTCTAAATATTTTAGCGTACAGCGTATCTTAGAACTCAATATAATATCTTAATATTCACTATAAGCCCAGCTCTGAATGATAATCAATGCACGACAGACTTCAAAGAATGAAAAATATACGTGTGTCTGAAAGAAAAATAATCAAGAAACATTTGAAGCAGAAAATACAAAATAAGCACGGTTTCTTTTTTCGCGTTATGGATCCAACAACTTTTCTTTCATGCTTATGTTACGGCTTGCCACTACTCTAGTATCAATCTGATGCTGGCAGCAAATAGCCAACCGGATCCATTCCAGGGGCTATTGGGGTCCTTCGCTTTAATTCTTGTTCCTCTGTTTCATTGTTTCTTCTGGTGTAGTAGCAGTCTTCGATAACGGAATCACGTTTGGCAAGACAGAAAGACAAGCTGCAGTAACGACACAAATTTATCTCTAGCCTGATTACTTCGCAGAGTAAAAATCTAGGCTATGTCCTTTTTTGGGTAGATAAAGGACAGAAAAGAAATTTCCCACGTTTACTTTCTTGGCGTCCACTCGTTCTTTATCGCACTTCGGCTCCATGATGTAGAAACGTATTCTCGCCAATTGGATTTGCTTCTAGGAAATATATTTATTTTATTAGCGCTGTCAACGATGTGCTCACATCGATGAACGAAATACTGGGCACTCGTGTCTATAATTTCAGCGTAAACGTTGCATCACTTTTAATGGTTTCTGGTAACAGAGAACTTTTGTTGGTGGAGTCAGGGATAGAACGGGTAATTTCATGTCAACGTAAGAAGATAAGTGTAGCTTATTCTGCAAAACTGGAGATTGTTTTGTACATAAATGTGGATGCATTTCTTTTTGTTTGGTTATTGGAATCACCATTTATCTGAGCTCTGATCTAAAAGCTAGGTCAGTTACCAATTTATATTAATTATATAATAACATGAGTAAAGTCTTTAATAAAAAGGTTTTATTTGGATTACATTAAAATTTGGTTTAAGCATTAGATTGAAAGAATCTGATTTGGGAATTAAGATTTTTCTCTTAACGTTTCTTTGTTTGTTAGACGGGTTTTCATTATTTCGTTTCACCGGATACGAGATGTAAATACATCTATCTGCAAAAGAATGCTTAAGGGAACTGAGCTGCTCAAACATTTCCTCACCTCTTTCTCAACTGCCACTTATTTTAAGGGGTTGAGCATCGTAATATTTGAATTTACTAAAGACTTATGTAAATGCATTCTGATTCATCATAAGCATATGGTGGTTACACTAGAAGAAACAAATAATCTACTAAATTATTTTAAGAGAATTACAAGCTAAAATAAAGAAGTTTCTAAATTTTACACCAAAAGCTATTGTAGCAAGAAGAGCTATCTTTAACGTACGGGCAATAAGACTAATTTCAAATGGAATTTCCTCACTAATATGTAACGTGTAGTAACCAGGAAATATTTTAGAAACAAATTAAAAGTTTTTTGAAGATTAGGTATGGTATTTCCAAAAATAATGTAAATTTATATTTCTTTCTGATTTTTTAAGGATTTTAAATCCATAATTTAGCCCTCAAAAAATGAGCAAGAAACGAAGTACTTAACAATATTAGAACAGTATGTCCGAGCTCAAATATTGTTCTTAAACTTATCCTGTCGCAAAACCACTCCTCTTAAACGTATTCAATCAACCATTTGTGGATAAGTACCACATCCATTCTATATTTTTCTGTCAACGCACACTTTATATTCAGGAATAAACACTTTATATATACAGCTGGTTTTATTGATAAATGTTTAACGCAATAAAAATTTCCTTAGTAAAATTGAAGATTTCACTGAAAAGGGTTACATCAAAGAAAAAGGTACATCGTCTTTTCTTCCATCTGGAAAAGTTGGAAAGGTCATTATCTTGCCCAATGTTCAA
>KL868941.1:0-12228 GCA_000611955.2 Stegodyphus mimosarum | reverse complement strand
GCATCATGTTGGATGGCCGCACACCTCTCCACGTCTTTCACAGAGGCTCTGTGACTGGTGTGAGGTATGGGGACAAGATCTTAGAGCCCTATGTTCGTCTTTTCCGGGGTGCAGGGGGCTCCGAGTTCATCTTACAGGACGATAAAGCGAGGCTACATAGAGTTCTTAAATCATAACTCTTTTGTATGAATTCTTTCATGAACACTAATGACGTATTAACTCGAAACACAACATATTCTCTTTCTTTCTTTTCTTTTTAACTTTTTTATTTGATACATTACGTATTATACATTCTCCCTAAATCTGAAGGTTATAATTTTATCTTATGCTATTTTATGATATTTATGACATCTTATGGTATGACATTTTATGATATTTATGTTTCATCTTTTATTTATTATTGTTTATTTTATTTCTATTTATATCCTTCATCTTGTTCACTTATTTTTTACATTTTTATTCTTATTCATGTATTTTGCATTGATATAATTATGCATTTTTAAATACAAAATTAATATATGTCTCTGATATGAATGAGAAGCCTAGTCTCCACTGGAGGAGGCAGTCTTGGCGATGTACATCCGTTACTTGGTATTGAATATTCTACCTTTTTGACCTCTTCTAAATCAATATATCTCTCTTAATAATAACGTATATATTTCCAAAGAATTGACAATAGCTTTTTTTAATTTGCTCTAGTCGGTTAGTGTTAGGGAGCTATACCTGTTCGATCTTAAATGAAATTTCTGGTGCTCCCAACACTTTTAACTGTACCTTTATTAAATCATGGTCCTACATAAGCCGCCATATGGTCCTCTCCATTGAAAGGCCGCAAACAGAAGCATCTCTCCTCACGATTCAAAACTCCTTTGCATTAAATCTTTGCAAGAGGTATCGTACTACAGCCATCAATGCTCTCCCATTGCACTTGGAGGGGATAGGAAGCCACCATCAGTCGTATCCTGCAGTTATGGAAAGATGCAACCTTCTGCAACAGAATGTACAGCTCTTTTTTCTACAAACATCAGAAAGAGTTTAATAAACTGAGCCCAGGTTACAAGGGACAAGCAATGCGTATCAGCGTCAATAGCGCAAGACTCCACATCATATCGCGAGATACACGGTTATTCTACGCTGACGGCTCAAAGTCCGAGGAAGGAATTGGCTGTTCCTGTGTCTAATATAAGGACTATCAAATTGCAAATATATGGTATCCATTTATGGTGGCGTGTGTTGTTGCTGCAAGTATAACAATGATACCATTTTTATTCTGCTACAAAGGATATGTACTTCAATACACGTTCACTAAACTCAAAATAACATCAGATGCATGTCACACGACATAAGCAGGTAGTAAATCCACCTTAGCGAAATGCATGGAAGTTGTATTACAACTATGCAGGCATCACGAGGTAGAAGAGAGGTGATTTCAGGCTTCACCGACGGCAGCCAGGAACAGAGTGTAAGGCCGGTCCAAAGTTTTTCCCACTGGACAAGAGGGAGAAAGCTGGTAGCGTCCTCTCTTCGACCAGAGGACAAATAATAACAAAGAATAATAATAATAAAGAGTTCTCCACAGTATCCCCAGCCTAGTACCAAAGATACGAGGAAAAAAATCAATTACAAATATCTGGTGTTGAAGCGCACACATCTTCCCGATCGTGTGACGACTGGTGGAGCACTGAGAGAAAGCGTAAGGTCGATCGAAGGAGGAGTATCTGGAGAAACAAATAGATCCGGGGAATCAGGAGGATTGCCGGTCACAGCAGCCGGCGTATTTGAAGCTTCGAAGAACGCAGGCTTCAGTCGGTCTATTCCCAGAATGGTTTTCTTGTCGTGAAAGAGAACTGTGAAATGCTTATTGTTATGTACACAGACTTTGAAGTGTCCGTCGCATGGAGGTGTGAACGGGGATTTACCGCCTTGTTTCGCACAAACACGTGAGTGCAAGTGCTCAATGCAGGGTGTACGAATGAGACGGACTTGTTGTCGCGTGATGTAGGATTCGGAGATAGCGTCATCATCGCCTCTCGGAAAGTCTGGATGAAGGATGTTGGACAGACTGCAGTAGAAGATGGCTGAAAGAACTCAGATGGTAATTCAAGGGTTGTGCCGTAGACAAGTTCAGCGAATGCACCTGCGAGTTCTTGCTGGAAGGAAGAACGTAGGCCAAGAAGCACAAGAGGGAGTGATGCAGTGCAATGAGTGCCATTATAGCACTCAAGAGCTGCTTTTAGATCGCGGTGAAAACCTTCCACTAAACCTTTGGCGGTAGGATCATACGGCGAAGTGCGACTTCGGCGTATTCCAAGCATAAATGTTAGAGAAGGGAAAAGTTGTTGACTGGAATTGTCGACCTTGAGCAGTTGTCACAATTGACGGTACACGAAATCGTGCAATCCAACCGGAGATGAATTGTCGAGCCACAGAGTCAGTAGAAATGTCCTAAGTGTTAAAAGCTCCAGGCCAACGAGTATATCTGCAGATGAGTTGATTTCAATAACAGCCAGATGCGGCAGCCATTCAAGACCAATAATATAATAAGAGACATAACAACAACATGAGACGTCATGCTCATTCGTTCATTCCAAACATCTTCACTGATCGCCACTTTTACATCCCTCAGCTAACAGATTTTATCACAGCCCTGGCACTTTTCCGACTTTTTTCAAAAGCATATTATCACCAGTACTGATGTCTATGTATGTGGCCAAGAAGGCAGCCCTGACCATTACGTGTAGTTTTTCTCTTAATATCTCTTTACATCTACGACCACCTCTAAGCAACGCAAACAACACGAAGGCATATAAAAGCATGTTGGTTACAAATCGGGCAGAAATCACAAAGATTTGCAAGATCCTGAATTTAGTATCATCCCTAGGACAGGCCATTTGTTAGGCTCACAGAATAAAACATCTCATCTCATCTGTACGAAATATGTGTATGTGATTCAGCATAAACACAACTGAGGAACACTGAGCTGCAGTTTAATTCAGGTCTTGTATTTGAACTATGAACAAGCTTTGGTCTTCGATACTATATAACTGCTTAGTATTGTTTATGTACCTCATGAAGGGCGTTTTACATTTTTATAATTTATGTTTTATGCTATATGCCTTTCAGTTATATTTATATATTTTATAGCCTGTTTTATATTCTGGCATTGCAATATATGATGATTAAATATGATGAAAATAAAATTAATAATTCACATACATGCCACTGTGTGGACAAACTTAATAGTAATGTAGTACATACTGATATATAACAAAATACAAATGTTAACTGAAGCTTCATAAAAAGTTCAACAAATGTCTAGATGTTTACTGTTTGACTAAATTTAGCCATTCTAGAAAGGAATTCTAACACTTTTTTCAATCCATTTGTCAATATTAGTTTATTATTATTACACATGCAATTTTTTCTATTTTCATTTCTCTTACTAAGCTGATTTAAAAAAAATTTTTTTTTTAAATATCCTATACAAGTATAAAACAAATTCTGCAGAGGACTATGCTTATTAGAAAGAGAAGTAAAAATGACTAAATGTATATAACTTTGGTCAGCAGTAATTTATTTCACAAAATAAAAAATAAACAGGAAGCATTATAACATTTCTGTATAAATGACAATAGAAAAACAAATTGCACTGTGAAATGGCTTTTCAAACATGAGTATGTTTTAGTGGTTATAGTAAACATGAAAATAAATAAGCAATGGACTGGTTAGAGATATCTGAAACACATCCTGCCACAAAAAAGAAAATAAATGCTTTTACAGATTCATTTTCTGTCAAATAATAGGTACTGTTGTCAGTATACAACATTTCCATTCATACAGATAGTTTTCAGAACTTAGTGATTGAATACATGTGTGAAACTCTTAATATCCTACAATCATTCTAGAACGTTCCCATTAACATCGGTACATGCATACAGAAAAACACAAAAGAACGGGCTTCTTGTTACGTACCTAATTTATATTTTTAACCAAGATTTAAAAAGAAAAAGTCTGCTGTAATTCAAGAAGGGAGAGGGAATAAATTTGTTGCTAAGGGCTTCAATAATTTTAATCATTAATGTCTTCACACTTATTTCCTGCATTAAGTTTGCTTTATTAAGTAATACAAGGGATTACAATATTTTTGTTTCTTTATGAATGACAATACTCTATCCGTATACGATTATCTTATTTTATCTAGGTGCAAACTGGCAATTTTTATGTTTTTGAAATAAGTATTTTTTGTTATTTTATTTAATGAGAAAATACTATTATTATTTTTTTAATATAAAAGAAACTTTTTATGAGATTATTATAAACAAACTATATAAATAAAAGGGTTAATTTTTTCATCAAATCATAGCAAAATACGTGCCGAAAAAATCTTGTCACATGAATTTATATGCAAATTAGTTTCAAGAAAGCCAATATTTCAAGAGTTACAAAAGAAATGTTCACTTATAAAGTTAGATTCAAGTAAAATATTATAAATTTTTGCATAGTGTCTGTTAATTACATTTTACAAAAGCTAAATTACATAAAATTTTCACACTGCATAAATACATTTCAATATGTTAAATAAATAGTAAAATTAAAAATCTTTACAATCTGTTCTCATTTAGGATGAAAAAAACAAAATAACAAATATGTATTAAACTGGTAAACTATTTCTAAGCCTTTCTTTTATTTACCAAATTTTTACATTATACAAGGTAAAAATGCTACAAGACACAGACAGGTGTACTGCAGTTAATACAGAAACTGCTTTGGGTAACAGACAAAAAGTATACAATTAACAAAGCTTTAATGGCACTTTCTGGAAAAATACAATGCATATCTAAGCAAGAAGCTGGAATATTGTGGACTTAGTGGCATAGAATTCAGATTTAAAAGCATAAATAATCAAAGAAATAAATCGTGGCAGTTAAGGGTTTTTATTATACCTGTCTTAAAAATAGTTTCAAATATTCACATAAGCATCACTATATAACAGCGCATTCTTGCAAAAGGAAATGGAATAAATTCCTATATAACACAATGTTGCTCTAACATGTGTATAAACAATTACCACATAAATAATTCTCATTTAAATTAATGTATTTCATTTAATATACATCATCCAATTTGCATTTCTAAAAACAATGTTCTTAAACATTTTTGAATCACCAAAAGATCTCAAATTTTATTTCCATGTTTTGAAAAAAAAAAAAAAAAGTTGTTCTTTTTATTCTTATATGAAGGCTTTGAGAGTTTAGAGTTCTAAAGACTCAAAAAGTCTAAAAATTCTAAAATTTGTGATTCATCCCACCTTTAGCTAAGCAAATTTAAATACATTAATATTAAAAAGTATACAGCTATATACTTTTTACAAGAAGTAGCTATTAGCTACATATAATGGATACTTAAAATAAGGCTGTTAAGGCATTTTTTTTATTTGTTATAACAATTGACTGGGATGTATGATGAAGTCCATGTAACCATGAACATCAGAGGATAATTAAAAAAAAATAGGAAAGACTTATAATTTTAAAAAATTATAAATACAGCCTGTATATCTGAGCAATTTCATCTAGAGAATAATTTATTTATGTGAATTAAATCAAGATTTCTAAAAAAATGTAAAATAACAGAAGAATAAATGTTAGTAGAAATGCTGTAATAATTTAAGTTAAAGTTTATTACAAAAAAAAGGAGGGGGAAAAAAAACAGCAGTATTTAGAAGAAGCTTTAACATCATAGCTTTTTGTTTCATACACTGCACAATATTTATAGTGTCAGTAGTATAATGTTTTAAAATTAATTTATGTATTGCACTAGACAAAAGTAGTTCCCAAATACTATAATGGCATCTGTTGCTGTTGTCCTATGCACATTTTCCTCCTAATTTTTTATTTTCAACAAAGAGTTGTGTTTCACATTGATGTTTTACGACAGTAGTTTTTCTCCTGTTCTGCAATAAATATAATTTTGTTATACTGGTTAAAACTACAAGGGAATGGATTGTAGTTTAGTTTATCCCTACCCCCCCAAATCAAATCCCTTAATTAGAACAAGTGTAATTTTAGAAATGGAAGCGCTATTCTTTCAAATTAGCTAGGGGGAGGGAGTAAAAAAAAAGAAAAAGAAATCAGTGTGTGACCAGTAAAGGGAAAAGGAAAGTTTTACTGTACAGAAATGAGTACCTACATTTAACATATTTAACAATAAAATTAGTAAAATCAAAATACAATCAAATCTCAATTATGCATGTCTCAGCTTAAAAAAGGAGAAGGTTAATTTTGTTTATGGTGGAACAAAAAAGAAATTAATATTGCAAATCATCAGCGTAAAAATATCTGCCGAAAACAAAAAGAAAAAGGAGTGCAGTAATCTTGGTTTTATAATACAGAGCAGATTTTTAACAACAGTTTGATGGGTCATATTCCATATTTTAAGTACTTTATTCAACTTTGCATCTGTAAGTTTGTGTTAATGCAACTGCAAGCTGATTAGCCAAACAGCTTCTGACAATCAAAAGCCTGCAGTTTCTGCATTTATATATTTTTGTGCTAATACGAACAATATTTTTCTGTATATGGTGAATATACGACGGTTAATTACCAACAATATCCATTTTGCTGCATTATGTAATTTTCAAGAACTAGTTGGCTACTTATAATCTCCCTTTTCTGGGTTTCGTCCAAAAGATCACATGACCAGTGCTGAACAAGTTCTCAGGACATCACAGTTTCCCTGGCATTTCCAGTCAAGACAAATTCTACAGTGGAAAAGTGGCTCGTTTTCTTTTTTTCCCTTCAGATCTGTCTCACAAGGAAAAAAAACTATCTTTCAGATTTCTCATATGTCAGGCTCTTTAATGGATCCTCTAAGAAACTGGTAAGAGAAAGGAAAATTATCTTCCACTGAAAGCCAGTATATCAACAAAGCATCAAACAGCACAATAACAGCAATGAAAGCATGATGCCACCATATTTAAGCATTGCTTTTATCCACAACAGCATGCAATTTAATTACATGTAATTCAATATATACAAGACTGTTAAATCATCCTTAAAACTAAACTGCTCAATCGAAAAAAATGAGTCCAATATATAATCATTAATCATTTTGCTCATATTCACTTTTATTAAAATACAAGAGTAATGCAAACAAAAGCGGTATTTATTTTTAGTTCTTTATTTCAAAGTGTATCTGGTACTTATGTACTGGTACAACATCCTTAATGCAGTTTTGGCAACTTACTATGGAAAAGAAATAATGCTAACTTATAATTGTGAAAAATTTATTATATACATACATATTTTATATTTTAATTAGGAAAATACAAACGAAAATGGTGATGTTGCTAGTTAAAACTGAAGAACTGTTCCATGCATGGTTCCCAAAATTTGGCAATTTTTTTAAAGATGGTTGTGCTAATGTGCAAGTATTGTATATTCTATATTTTGAACAGGGATTCAATGTATACAACTACATAAATTTATTATCCCAATTAAACTGCTTCTTCTTCTTATACCATATTACTTTTTTTTTTAAACCCTTAAGCTGCAATTTTGACTCATCTGTGGATTTTGCAACTGAGTTACTCAGTTTACTGTGCATAACTGACAAGACTAACAAAAATTTAGATATCAAAGCATACATTTAACATTATGTTTTAAGGAAAAAGTCAAAAATTTTTTCAAAATAACACATTAATTTTATACTGTGATAATTTTGAAACAACTCCACCCCAGTACATGGAATTATTGTTGAAATTTCTTCATAGTGACTGATTGTTATAATATGCTGTTTCCAATCTAAAAGTAAGTTAAGCTATTAAAACCTTTTTTTTTCCTTATATATGTACAATTTACGTGGCTAGCATATTTCTGTTGGATAATGCTGATACAGAAGAAAGCAGAAATTTAACTGAATTACTTTATTTTCTAAATACAGATGACTCTTCACACTATGAAATATATACAGATTCATTTGGGGACGGGGTAGAAGCACAGTTTTTGCAAAAAGAGCACAGAAATAAAGGTGCAACCAAAGAAAGTAAAAATATTTCACCAGTAAAAACAAATTTCTTTTTAATATTGCTCTGCAGTGAAGAAAAAATTAACAAAATAATTACCATTTTATATGCATTTATCTGAATAACAAAATTCTGAAATTAGATGAGATGATACTGTTAATACTTTTGAAATTTAGTAAAAAATTATAATTAAATATAGAAAGATATTTTAGAAACTGAATATTATTATAAAGATAAAATACTTATTACAGAACACACATACACTAATCCTTAATGTCAATAACTCAAAATGTGCTTGAAATCACAATTAAGACATACTATACTGAAGCATAAGGTTAATTTTACCTTTCTAACATTTGTCAAGAATTCACAAAATTAAGAAACTAGGTCTGAAACATTTCTAAAAACAAACAGCCTGCGATACTCAAAGGGGGAATCATCAGCATAAAAGATAAAGCCTTTTTTGGGAAAAAAAATGGTTTTAAAAATTTTAAAACATTTATACAATAGTTTTCTTTTATTTTTCTTTTGTTTGGCACTACACAAACACAATTTAGAAGAAAGCAAACCAATCACAAGGGAAAACAAGATAGTCACTACCAAAAATTAATAATTACATCTGCACCTTTCTAAAGCATTAATCTCATACCTAAAGAATTCACTTTACTGTTAGCAGCACTCTACCTTTGAAATAAGTAAAAATGAAAATAAATGCTAATAACATTGTTACAGTCGCAGCTACAAAAATTCTAGCTCCAACACACTACAAAAAATGCCATAAGATTTTTACATTACACAAAGACACAAATTATTTTAATAAAACAAATGAAGTAAAACATAAACTAAGACAATAAAAATAGGTCAAGCTGCTCAAATTTGGCCAGCATAAAAAATCGAAACAAACTCTAAAACCTGCTGCAAAGTCATGTGAACCAAAAAGGACTTGTTGGTCCTTGATGGTTATTTTCCTGATGTTTCTAAAATCATCACTCTTTAAAATTTTCCTCCACATATTTGGAACTCTCGTCTCAAAGCCTACGAGAGATCATAATAGGTACTTATGAAAATGTCAAACCATAAAAAGGATGATGCAAATACATGCACTGTTTTTTGTTAAACAAGCAAATATGCATGCATCTTCAAGGTTTATGTGGCTGGGGAATTATTTTAAAAACAAGTTTAATTAATTATAATGCACACAATTTTGCTTACAGATCAACAGAAATTTATCCATTTTAACACATGAAATAAATCAACAACATTAACTAACACTGTCCATAGATCATACAGAAAAACATTTACATATAAATAATCGAAATTTAAGAAAAACCAAAGGGGTATATTGAACTCAACATAATTTTATGCCACATATTCCCAGTTCAACTAATCTAACCAATATTAATGAGTTCCCACATCTTCCACTTCTAGCACTCAGATTAAAGCATTATAAAACTACAGATTCTCCATTGTCAACCCTCAGATGCCTAAGCAAGGACAACTATATCAATGCAGAACAGCAAACTGTCAGTGAGGATCCCAATGGCTGCTGTCGACCCAAACAGCGAAGCCTCTCTCCACCAGCTCTCTGTTAATAAACATATTCTGAAAGAAAAAAAAATATTTTGTAATTAATAAAAAATTAAATGTAAAAGAATATTATACATAAGATACAAAATATGTAAAGCAAAAATTTTAATTTTCAATTGCAATAATCCCTTAACACTATTTTAATTTGGCTATTTCTCCTTACTGTCTTAAAAATAGTAACTACTTGTCATAAATCTCTCTAAACCACATCATTTCAAAATTAATCCATGCCATATGACTTTTACATAATGCTAGTGATGCAGAACCTTTTGCAACCAGAAACTCAAATAACCAATATCGAAACTTTCAAGCGCAAATAGGAAATTTGAAACAACAGCACTTTTACTTTTCCCATTTTTGTTTTTAATGCCTCACATGCTAGACAAAAAGTTGATTGAGATGGATGTGCATCCATTAGCATGTATAATTCATAACAGGGGTGATTTAAAAAATTCTAAAATATACCATGGATTAAACATCCACAACAATTTCCACTAATTCAGAAAATTATTGTGATACTCAAACATACACACAAATTTTCAAATAAATTCATTAGCAACGCAAGGTATATAAAAATGAATTTATTTCACTACATTACTTACTTTTTTGGTTTCCTAATACTTAAAAATAAATAATTGCCAAGTTTGGTTTGCTTTTTTTCGAGGGAGGGAAGAAAATCGATCCATATATATTTTTTCTTTGCTAACAGTCGGAAATTATTCACCATGATCAACATGATAGTTAGATGTAGACAATAATGACAGTAATTTTTCACTTAACCATTCAAATATTAAATTTGAAACTGCTAGCTGGATGAGAATGGTTCAAAAGAATTCTGCTAACTACTCATTATATTATGAATAAAATCTTTGTAAATAGAATTTTAAGAGGAATTTCTCAACCCCACGATTTCACATGTATTTTTGTTTAATGAGAATAACTATCTCCCAGTTTGCAAGCATCTACACTATGAATGTTCTACCCTGTACATAACATCACTTATTTGGCTCTGTGGAAGCAAGTCAAAGTTTAAATCAAACGAGATCTTGAGATAGGATGCTACAGTCACATGTCCATATGATGCTTTCTTTTACAATGGATGCTACTGATTATGTTTACAATTGTAGATTGGATTAAGCTAGGCTGTTTTCAACTAACCCTAATTGTTCGATGCACAGTGTTGATCCCAGTTCCCATCATGGTTTCCTTTGATTACATTTTACAGCTTCAGAAATGACCACATCATTGAGTATGTATTGAATCACTCAAAAATGTAAAGTAGGGGAAAACCAGACTTCCACAAGTTTCTTCTCTCACTTGAATTTCATATAGTCTAAAAAGTTTTAAAGTTACATAATCTAGGAATGATACACTTTTGTAAAACAAAATTTCAGATAAATGATGAATCTACATAAAACATATTGAAAAATTCAGTATTTGAAAAAATAAAAAAAATCTGGAAATTGGCTAGAACTTGGACCATAATTATACCAGTAATAAGAATGTACTTCTCAAGGACTGTTTTGTCCATATATATGCTAAATAGCCTTGACTACAATTACATATTTATGTATCTATACACCAACATCTACAATATCAGGCATAATGGAAAATATCTGTTCTTATCCCAATCATTACATATTTTATAATCGGTCAAGATCATGCTTACCTCTTACATGTGTGGCTGCTCCAATGTAAAGTTCATTTACAAAATTAAAATAAGCGTGGTTATTTCCAATTAAAAATTTCATGTTTTTAATCACAATGTTCGCATAATTAATCAACCATCCCTTTAAATTCTAAAGTGTGTAACAAATTTGATACCATAAGTGAAAGTAAATGAGTGCAAATAAATAAAATTTGATTCAGCGTAATGTTTATGATAACATGATATAAAGTTCCTGGCCAGATGTTTTTCATCTATTTCCATTTTCAATGCACATTAATAAACAGTCATTACTTCAATGAACAGCAAAAACGTGCCTAATCATTTGTGCAACTGATTCACATACTTTCAATTCATGGGTTTTGAGCTGTGGGTTTCCCTGAAAGAATTAAATTGCAAATCAGAGCTTTAGTTACAGTTTTGTCATTTTGAGAAATAAAATATTGATCAAATAATAAAAATGTACGTTATTCTGATATTTTCCTTTAATGATTCATTTAATCCCATATTCATGCTAATAACATATGTTTAATTCTTTTCCTTACTATTAAAAATTTATTAATTCATTACTAAAGTTTAAAAATGTATTATGATTAATTATAAATGCTTACTAGCATCCAAGGCTTCTAAAATGTCAGACAAATCTGAAGTCATTTCTTCAGATAAAGAAAAATTTATGTACCCTGTTTTTGATCCTACTAAAGATTTACCTACTGATAAATGGCTGATATTTAGAGAAACTTTGTAGTGAAAATATGTTTCTGAAGAAGAGAAATTAAGCACTTTCCTAGATTTTTTAAAAAGCAAAGCTTTTAAAAGGCTTATCCTTCTATATCTACAAACATATTGAAAATGAAGACTGGAATCTGTTACAGGAAAATTATAAAAAATATTTAACAAATTTATTTAACTCAGAAATCATTTCATTTGAAAATTCTATTTTTTAATTATTTTT
>KL868940.1:0-12175 GCA_000611955.2 Stegodyphus mimosarum | reverse complement strand
TAGAATAAGATAGGAAAGATACAAAACATAAAATAACTGTTAGAAAACGTATAATAAACCTTATGGACTTATACTTCAAGCAATAAAGGCTTTTTGTGGCGGTTCTAATAGCATCAAAGTAGCTTGCTTTCTTTTGCAAGAGATTATTATGAGGGTATATGTACAAAGTTTTAATTGCCTTACAGCAAATGCCATCGGTTAGCAAACGGAGGCAAAAAGAAATAAAAATAAATTTATAATATAAAATGAATGATTACGTTTGGTAGTAAATATTTAAATTAAAATCATTAAGTATAATCAACAGATTTAAATTCATAACAGTATTCAATCGTTTCAAATCATAATTGTTTATCAATAATCAAGTTTAATAATCATAATAGTTTGTCAAAGCCAAATTTTAAATTTTCAAAGCATGGATATTAAACTGATCTTCGATGTCGAGTTTTCAAATTTCTATGGGTTAGAATATTACTATGCATAACAGAAAATGATTAACGAATGCAATTTGCTACCATTAAATGCTATATTATTACGTTATGTTTAATATTATTTAAATAAATTCTAAAATGATTTTAAGAAATAGCTCAGTCATGCAAATCTAACGTAACATATTTTCAAATTAAATACATAACTTTCTTGCAGAAGAGATATTTTCAAGAAAGAATTCGTCAATTCCTGCATTAAAAATCTGATACACTCTTATCACCAAAAACTATCTTGACGTGTGAACTCGTTAAAATCAAATTCCTTTGCAAATAAATTCTACGAACTCAAACATACAAATGCAAATAACGAAAATTGAAATTTTTTTAGTTCGTCTCGCGTTTGGTTGAGCAATTACTGATAAAAACGTCTTTCTATTTTCCCCCTTCTCAAACGATCTTTTTTTACAGCATAGCATTCTCTACACCGTTAACGGGGAAAATCTTGCACAAACGGTTTATTTTTTTGCTTGAATATTTCAGTCATAAAAATGCGAAATGAATAAAAAAACAAACACTTCGGCCACGGACAATTCTGATTCGTTTTTGATTACCTGGTGCTTGATTTACATATTGTTCGCGATATCCGCCAGGAGAAGGAGGAGAACAACTCGGTTCCGCTCTTATATATCATAAATTTCTTCTTCAGCGATAGTCTGATTATTTATTCCGAGTCCCCCCCACCTCGTCGTCTTTTTGATATTAATGCGATCGATTTTAAAATTAAGGTCGGACAAATAAATAGTTTATTTTTTCTTGTTTTTACGTATTTTAGCTCTTAGGCGGATATCTGTCCTTCATTTCTTTTACCTTTTGTTTTAAAGACCTTGCAATAAAAACTAAATTTGCAATCTAGCACCTAAGACAGAAATTTCCATTTTTGCTAACTGATATATTACCGCGTTCTTTCAATGGAAGTTATTTTCTTTACCGTTTATTTAATGCTTTTCTGTCTCGAAATATCCGTCAATCATTGTGGTTTTCATTCCTCATCAGATAAGAATATGGACTTTTTTAAACAAATGTTGCAAATTAAATTCTCCAAGAAATATCGTTAAGAAGAAAATTAAATTTATTCAAATATTCGGAAAACGATATGTATAAATCATGGCGTTCTAGCTTTCTTAGATCAGGAATTGCATATTCCAATGCTCTGTTGCTTTTAAAGGTAATGAAATGTAATTTGGAAATGTTTATGTTACAAAATATGCCATGAATTGCAAGTTTATCGATAATATTTATTTTCATATTTCAGCAAGCCACATTTACAGAAACATAAATAAATGTTTCCTATTTAAAATATCGAAAACGAAGGGAAGGAAATTTTACATAAGATTGGGTAGTTACGGTTATTGATCTTTTGCTAAGCTATTAACATTTAGGAATCTTACTGAATTTCTGAAACACATTTTTTGACTTATTTGTACAATAAACGCTTTTTTAAAAAAAATGAAGATATTATTCTGACAAGACTTGACGATTAAGTCATAATAAGCAGTCTGCAAATTATGATGTTTTAAAGAATTTCGTTACATGCCAGGAAAAATAAAAATACAAATAGTAAATGTCATGCTTCATTGTAGGAAAATATTCAACATCATTATGATTCATTAAGAAAACACGTGCATGGATTCAGCAATTATAAAATAGGTATTTCAACGTTTTAGTGATCCTCCCCTCATTTACAAATCTAACATATGTCCTCAACACCACACAGAAGGAACTAGGGGAATTTAGCAAATTGGAAGATTCGACCTTTGTCTGCAGCAATCGTTGCAATGGTTTGCAGAGGAAAGAAATGACCTTGAAGTGTCTATTTTAAAGAGATTATAATTTTACTCTTCATCACCTTTATCTTAATTGTAATTAATGTAGGATCAAAAGGTTCACAAGACGCATTATCATTAATTTTTTTATTAACACAAATACCATTCCTTCTCAGGCTTTTTCGAGGCTTCAAAAACTGTTCTACTGACTTTCTCATTCTAGATCATATAGCTGGCTGAGGTTTTAAAGAGATCAAATATTTTTAAAATATCAAAATACGCCAAAATTTCATCACATGTTTAACTCAGTATCTTTACAGGTAATTCGTTGTATTTATAAATTCTCAAGAGAAAGACATTGAGCGCATTATGGAACTCATAATCTTTACAAATTCTTCATATTATTTATGACTATGAACTTTGTTTTACTTATTTCTATTCTCTTGACAGCATATTAGCTATTTTACTTTATGCTCTAGATATTACTAGCGTGTTCACCCCTCTAGTTTAAGATTTTGAAACGTTTTTGATTTTCACCTAATTTTTCCCTTCCTAAAGGCATTTAGAAATCGAGTTCTTCTAAATTTTAAAATGATTTCGTCCACGTGGTGATTGGTTTTGTCTTACTAATGAGCTGCATTTATTTACATTAGCTATATATAAGTTACGTGATCTCTGAGTTCATCTACATTGTTTATTTACATTAGCTGCACATAAGTCATTGATCTCTGAGGTCATCGGAATGTATCTCATTGATTTGCTCGTGGAGTTTGGATGAATAAGCTCTAACTGATGGAGCGATGATAGTGATGAGCTGCAAAGAAACGGAGATATATAATGTTTGGTTCTTAAGACCTCTTGATGATTCTTAAGATCATTACATGTGGCAATACGATGACGCTTAATGATGACAAAAATATTGACAACGGTGACGATTCGATGAATTTCAAGCTAGAACACAAACAACAATTCTAACAGCACTTAAAATGATTTTAGACCTGGTAGTAACAGCAAGAGTGGAGAGAAATTCGACATACAGAGAAGCAGAAACGAAGGCATCTGTAATATTAATATACTAATCACATTCTGTATTGTAGATTTTTTTTAAATAAGTAATATTGGGATAGTTACCCATAGTTTATCTATGAATAATTTTTATTCATTATGTTGTGGCTGTAAAGACGTTCTTAAGAAATTAAAACATTATTCGCATAATTTTCCCTCTTAATTTTTGCACGATAAAACTAATAAGAAACAAGAAAAATATGCGAATAACTTCCTTACTTTAAACAAAATAAAAAAGTAAATTACCTTTTTTGTAATCGAGGGACAATTATAATATGTACCGTTATTATTGCATTATGGATAAACAAATCACTGTTTTTAACTGCTATTTTGCGAACTTCGAAACATAATTCATAGTTAAAATGGAGTATGTTTTTAAAAACAATCGAATTATATTTTCCTAAAAATATTTTGTTTTTTATACCCAAAACTCGACTATTGTTTAACACAAAATTAAATGTAATTTTTAAAATTTTTAAACTAGAAGCATTCTAGAATTCGTTAAAATTTCTTGAAATTTTCTGAAGAACGGTTACTGCAAAATTATGCTCGCAAGCAGGAAAATTACAGTTTTGAGAAATCTTAATTCAAAGATATAATTGATTACCTTCAAATCCTTTGAAAGTGCAGTACTTTCTTTATACTACTAAAAGATTAAATTATATTCATAAAACTGTAAATATGCATATTTATACATTTAAACTGTATTGCTTGCATAATTATCATAATGTGAATAGAAAAGTGAAAAGTGAGGAGCTGAAATTTTCATATGATTTCAAGTTTCAAGTCCTAAATGATCTTAAGTCAAAAGCACAACAGTTGGCCATTTCATACAGATATAATGTTTAATACAATAAATCAAATGTTTTTAAATTCTGTTCATGAGAGCAAATAGAAAAATTGCATTTTTATGAAATTTTAGTTAAAAAAATCAGAAATAAAACAGTTAAAATAAAAAAAAAAATCTGAAATTTTTCAGATTTCATATTACGCCCAAAGAGACTTTTTCAACACTTTGTGTGCCACCTTTGTTTATTAAATAGCATGTACTTCGCCCTTAAACCACAAAATTCAATTCAACAGTGATATCGCAAGGTATTTAAAAGAGCATATCTTTAGAATTTCCGATACACAGTCTTGTGCGCTGGTGATAATTTTTTTTTCTGTACAGTGTTGCTATTGCTCGCTTTGAAATTGTTGAGTTTCTTAATCAAAAACTCATAAATGCTTTACAAAATAGGAAATAGATAATAAAACAAATTCTAAATTTGGGCTTCCAAATCCCATATTCGAGTAGAGAGGTGCGTTATTCAAAATGTGATGGCTCTAGGTACCGTGTTTTATCATAGCGCGAGAAATACACATACATTTATGCAGATGCTTCATTATGCTTTATGCAGATGTTCAGCCCTTTAAGTAAACAAAATTACCTTGGAAACTTTCAAGCACATTCCATGCCTAAAATTAAAAATTATGTAAACAGGTATGCAATTAAATTAATTTCTCTACTATAAAAGTACATGCAGAAGCATTTTGTATATAGTTTATGGATTTTACTTAAATGTACAAACCGTTCGGTCCTTTAAGCAGCAGAAATTTAGATCTATTTGTCCCCACAGATTTGCTTCTTGAGAGAAAATTTACGTAGGGTGAGTTGACCTTTAAAGAAAATCAAGGATCAACTACAGTTGCACTGGGTACTTATTGTAGCTGTACAAGGTCAACAAGCAATCAAAAGACAGTTATTCTGTTAGAACTAAGAAACTTCCTGGCTGTTGGGATAGGGACAGAAGAAATTAGAATCTAATGAGCACATTATTGACGTTCTGTAAGTATGGAATAACAAGCAACCAAAAGACACCATTCTTGTAGAAGGAAGAAAATTTCTCGGCGATGGACATGGACAGAAGAATTTCAAATCTAATTAACGGGTTATTGACTTTGTGTGAAGAATGGGTGAATTTATAATCAAAAACATTTTTTTATTTGGAATTAGGAAAATGTCTGAGTGCTGTATGCAACAAGGAAGAAAGAAATTCGTGTTTAAGGAGCAGACTATTGAAATTATGCAAGAATGGTTCAACAAGCAACCAAACGGCATTTATTCTTTTGGAACCAAGAAACATATTGGATTTTAGATCAGGAAGGGAAGAAATTCCACTCTAGCGAGGAAGTTACTGATGCTATACAAAGAATGGGTGAACAAGAAATTAAAATTTCAAATCACTTATTCTTCTGACTTTAAGAACATTCATGGGAACTGGAAAGGAGAGAAGAAACTGGAGTCTAATGAACAGATTATTGACATTTTGTGAACTGTGCAATGAAAATACATTCGTTCTTCCGAAATTAAGAATCATGTTGGACAGTTGAACAAGCAGAGAAGAAATTGAAAGTCTAATGAGCAAGGTACTGACGCTGTGCAAGAATGGGTTAACAAGCAATCAAAAGACATTTATTCTTCAGGAATTAGGGGATTTCCGAGACGCTGCAACGGAAGGGAAGAAATTCGCTTTCTATGAACAGGCTTTTGAAGCTGTGCAAGATTGGATCAACAATCAATAAAAGAATGATTTTTCTTCAGACAAAAACTTTTCGGATGCTGAATAGGAGCGAAGAATTTCGTGTCTAATTAGCAGGTTGTGCATGCTATGTGAACATAATCGAACATTGATCATAGTCTGTCGTGAACAGTGAAAATAGTCGGTGAACAAGCAATCAAAGGATAATTATTCTTTCAGAATTAAGAAAATTCCTAACCCCTGCAACCGGCAGAGAAGAAATTCGAATCTAATGAGAAGGTTATTGAGGCTCTCCAATAATGTTCCAACAAGCAATCAAGCGACGTTTATTCTTTTGAAATTAATAAAATGCTTGGGTGACAAAACAGGTGATTTCGTAAAACGTTACTGTGTAAATCATTTCATGACATTGAATAAATAATATGTATCTGATAATTCCCTGCTTAGAATTATACAGACTTCCTATTATATCTTTCTTTCATGTACTGAATTTTGTAACCAACGGCCGAGTATATAATAAAGACTAAAATCTTAAAATAATCATTAAAATGAATCACAAAATCACAGTTACAGATGAATGTATTTTCAAAATATGAATAGTGAAATACATGGGTTTTTCAAACATGTGCAAATCATATGAAACTGATAAAAAAAATATCGCACTGTTTTCATTTCATACATCATAATATTTATCACTGATTACGTAGATGTTTAATAGAAATGGATAGGTAAATATATCCTAAACAGCTTCGTAGGTCAGCGATTCTTCATTAGGAAACGAATCTAATATTGTAGACTTGCAGAAAAAATCATTTGTACACATTAGAGACTTTAATAAAAACAGCCTAAACTTAAAATTTATAGCAGTCCCGCAGACAGATAGACATGAAATTAATCAACTTTAAAAGCCCTTTTGATGATGAACGTATTCTTAGAACTGATATGATCAAAATACGTCCATTCTAAATACAATCAAAATTACTTCACATATCATTACCATAAATGTTTGGAGACCTGTTGTAAATATTGCTGAAGACAGTATGCAAATACATTTTCAGATGCACATACATGAAAGATAGGTTTCCGGCGAGTAAAAGAGAATAGGTAATTATTGGTTTATAATTCCAGTTTTGGTTCTTACTATTCCATTAAGAAGATACGTATTTTATTTTTACATGCCACATTTTATATCGCATGCAAATTCCTCATTTTTTGCAGTTTCACTTCATCAAGGAAAGGTCTTTATAAAAGACATTCTCAGAACTTTTCAGACCACCTACCCTTATTACAGAAGTTTTTTACTTCCTTGTACGAAGTAAAAAGGAAGTATTGTAATTTCAAAAAATATAGGATATCAGGTTTCAACGGAAATATCTTTTTCCACCGCTATTGAAAGCATTTAAACGATGTTTTTTCGTGACATCTGTATGCACGAACAGAATAAAGGACTATTTTTTGCCAAAAATGATTGTCAAATAGATTTAAAATGAATTCAGAAGAGATTTTTTATGACGCCTGTACAGATGTACAACGTACTTATGTATGTATCTCGCATAATTGAAGAACGAGTAGTCGTAGAGCGTTAAAATTTTGCGTACGGCACTGCTATAACGTGAAGTTCTGCACTTCTCTTTTTCCAGTTGGTGCAAGCGGCTGCATCAATCAGGTATACATATATATACTCTCACGCTGTTACCTGGCTCGGCCAGCTGAGTATTTTTATTCCTATATGTTGGAAAAATGTATATTTTTTCCTTTAAAAGTGATTGAATTATTTATTTATTTTGAACTATTTAAAAGTGTTTTTCATATTTCGGTTAAGGTTTTTTTATGCCTTTAACTAATCTGCATGCAACAGTTGTAGAATTATCAACAATTTAAAAGTTTAAAAAGCGAGTTAAGCATAACGAATAGAATGAGTGTAGTGAATTAAGTTGAATAGTGAATAGTAATAGTCAGTAGAATAGCAAATTAAGTCGATTTCTGCACCTTCAGTGTCTTTTTGCCAAGTGGAACCAAAAGTAAACTTTCTGTTTTGTGCACCGAAAACTCTGTTTTCTTGCTCGCTGACTAAATTGATTGTTTTTTTGCGTAGAAATTGTGATTTTGATTGTAAAAATTATTTTTTTAACTGTTTTAACTTATTTGGTGTTTTATGTTTTTCTGTATTTTACAATTTTTAATGAATACGTTTTAGATCTTTGTGTAGTTTTGCTTTGCCGCGAAATGAGAACTGAATGAATTGAATGAGAAATATATCTCTAATGTAATTCGAGGACGTTAGTTGAAACGAAATGCAGGAAAATACGTGCACTATTTAACAGGCCTAACAAGGAAGTCATATGATGTCCAGATCAGATTTTTTTATAAAGTCTTTAGTTGGGAATAGCTGATTTTGAAACTTCGTCTGAAATAGCAAGTGTAAAAATTAAAATTTTGTAGATTTCTTATAAAGAGTTTCAAGTTAGAAAAATCACCATAGTTTGAAGGCTTATCTTATTTTGATCAATGTCTAAAGAAACGGCTATTGCGTCAATTGCCAGCTATTTAAAAGCTATTTAATGCAGCTATAAGGTATTTCTCATGTCTTCTTGGCATGCCTTCTTGGTGCAGTGGTCAGCACGTCGACACGTATTCGAGAGGTCCACGGTTTGAGTTCCGGTCAGGGCACTGCTCATTTTTCATATCTTTTACTTCGAAGTAACCTAATGTCTCTACAGTGGCACCCGAACGAAAAGATGGTGGATGATGATTCTTCACCACCAGGATTTGGCGAATGGATCCCCTAAAACCTCAGTCGTCCTTTAAAAGCGGGAGTATATAAGGCATTTATTCCGCCTTCTTAGTATGGCTTTGTGGTGTAGAGGTCAACACGCTCGATGCGTATTCGAGAAGTCCGTGGTTCGAGTCCCGTCGAGGGCACTAGTCATTTTCTTTCCTGAAGACTCCATTTTTTTTTTATTTCTGAAGACTCCGAAATGACCTAATGTCTCTACACAGCAATATTTATGAAAAATGTAAATTCAAATTTAGGAAAGGTTTTTCTAATCAACATGTCGTTACTTAGTTAGTTTTTCATAAAATTTAATTTCACATAAAATATTTTACCTTTATATTTAAACATGTTAATGCTTTTGTTTATATTTTGTAATAAAACTTTCACGATACGTTTATTAAAGATAATTAAATATATATATATAAATCAGGAATATTTGAGAACGAAAGTGCCTTTTTCTTACTCTAAATGAAAATAATGTTTAAAATAAATTCTTTTCTTTCATCTCTATGCTCATGTTTTACTGCTGTACTTTTCCTGATATTTTCATTTACTTTATTATTTTATTCACATACACCTGTTATTTACTTAATAGTAGTTGTGGTGCTGTTCAATTTTTATTACTTATTAGTTTAAAACAATAATTATTAGCCATAAAGAGACATTAGTACGGAATCCGATATTAGTCTCGAAACGACATTTTACGTTAATTCACTAAAAAGGGAATCTTACATTTCAAATTGTTGCACCAAATATTACCGCCCTAAATTATATTTGAAGAAATTAAATAATAAAGAATCTAAATGAATGTATGTATGTTTCTCACATTGTGAAAAAATAACGGTACCTAGAGCCTTCAAATTTTGAATAACGTAGTCCTCCACCAAAACAGGAGCACATGGAAGCCAGAATTTGGAATTTATTTCATTATCTATTTCCTATTTTGTAAAATTCTAACGAATTTTCGATTAACAAACTCGAGGAATTCAAAGGGAGCATTGACAATACAATACGAAAAGAAATATATATATTTTTATCTCCAGCGCGCGGAAGTGTCTTTCCGAAATTATAAATATACCTTGTTTTTAAATATTTTGTGATTTCGCCGTTGAATCTAAGTTTATGTGGCATAAGCACCCAGACTGTGATATTTAATAAATAAAGTAAACACACAAAACGTTAATAATAAAAAGATAAAAAAAAGTCTTGTAAGCAAATCTTAGTAAGAAAAGCGAGCACTGAAGTGAAATGATGAACTGAGAAAAGACAGGAAAAAATATATGCTCACACGTAACACACCATCGGGAATTTTAAATGTATACTGCTTATAAAATTTTTGTAATTTTGCTGTTGAATTGTACATGGCCTGAGTACGAAGAAAATTATGCTTAATAATAAAGCTAAAAAGACAAAGAAAAATGGCTTAGGAGACGGGAGTGTGACAACACACTGGTAGACTGCGAGGTCAGCGAAAGCGTAAAAAACCTTAACAAAGCCCTTTTGTGCGGCCTTTAAAATCTGAAACATTTCATATTTTAAACTTTTTATAGTTTTTTATTTAGCTTCATTTCTTCAACATTAAATTATTAATTTAGTATTATTTCATTCATTTACTTATTTAGTTTCTATTTCCTTCTATTATTTAGTTTTATTTCGGTTGTTGCAAACGGAATGACATCAAATTTCTACTGAACACGAAAGAACAATGCCTAGATTTTCCCATGATAGCTAGAGAATTTAACCAATGATACCACGAACGTACACTCGGGGGAATGCGATAATTTCCTATGAATTAATAATAAGACAAATGAAACTGGATAGTAATTAGATAGAAACCAATACTGTACTTTACAAATATACGATATCATCCCACAAACGCCGTACACAAGAAGGATGTTATTTAATTAACTTTTATAAATTTATATCTGTATTTTCACAGGAATTATGCTGCAGAAAATTATGCATACATTTCAAAGAATACAGTTCTAATAATAAAATTGATTTCAGAAGTCACATCTGGATTCGAAATCTTTCTTTTGCTTTCTAAAACCATTTGTTTAGTATTTGTATTCTTCTTCTTAAATGATACAATTAATAACACAACAAAAAGGTTAGTTATGAATATCCCAAACTAATGAAATATATTGGAAAATTCGAGGGATTCTATGCAATAATAACTCTTTATTCTTTCCGGAACAAAGCAGAGAAAACTGAAGATCATTAATTGTAGCAAAAAAAATGAACACTAGTTCTTTATTTTGAAATAAATAGCAGCCAGGAGGACAAAAAAATCATAAAGCGAACAGACGATACATAGCGAGAAATAGAAGCAAAGTAAAATGAATGTAGGTTGGAATATGACTGATGAAGAAAGGAAATATTTCTTTAAACGAATATCTGTTATTCTCATAAATTAGATATAAATTGCTCCGGAGAAAACAACTTTGAATTGAAACAGAAAAAAATACTTTATATTGTTACAAAATACGGAATATTTTATAAACAGTCGAAGTATTTATAAATAGCAGATGGCATTTGTAACATTTAGAAATTAATTAATTAAATTTCGGTTTTAGAGGTTTCAATTTCAGAACATTTCTGCACTATTTTGCTATTAGATAAACTTCAGCTTTTTCGGTAAAGGAACAAACGTAAGTAAGTTTCAGGAAAGCTTTCAAGTGATACTTTTATGGCGATAATCTTATTATAGTTATCAATGAAAGTAATATATAAGTTATCGTGCATGCTTGAGCTAAAACCAAATGCTCTTATTATATTTCTAAATTTATATTTTACATTGTGTTTGGATGGAATTAGTGTACTTCTGAAAATAATTTCAATATTTTCACAATGACCAACCTATCCCGAATTACTTTTGTACAGGGAAGTTATAATTATGTTGACCAATTTAAAGTTCCAAACTTTCTTTTCCATTAGTAATTTGAGTCATAATAGTGCAGTGATGCATATTAAGTGAATTTCTGCTCTTTTAGAGCAATGAAACAAAGACATATAAATATTTATATTTTATATAAGATATCAGTAGCATAAATTTTACAGTCATCTGATTAAATATGTTACAATATTATAAAATGTGGCTATGTGGATATTAGAAATCAAGGATAATAATTAAAATTTTGCTTAAAATATATATTTGGAAGTCGAAAAATAAGTTTAATTTAATAAGAAAATATCTAAATGTTTTAATATTCATAAATATTGTTTTGGTGTTAATTGTATTGAACATTGATATCTATATGTAAAAATGCAAGGTAGCTGTTTTTCTTCATACAGCAAAAATATTCTGAAAATAATGTTTTCTTTGAAGAAGCCGGACTCGCCTAAGACTTACTAGAAATGTATAAAGTCCTTGTATAAACCCACCTTCAGTCTATGTCTGAATGTTTTCTAATTTTAATGTCCTGTAAGTTTTTTTAAAAAAATAAAAACAAGCACAACTAAATCAATTAAGTAACTTCAATTAAACTATGGGGTCTGACTATCATTGGACTACAGAGTGTCCTTATTTTCCTTCAAACAATAATTTTCAATATCATAGACAGG
>KL868939.1:0-12143 GCA_000611955.2 Stegodyphus mimosarum | reverse complement strand
AGAGAGAGAGAGGGATGTTTAAAAACTGGTGGCTTAAAAGTAGTAAACACATTACAAAGTAACTTTATTTAGTGTCGCATAATATACCAAACTGATGTAATTTGAATATCAAGTACGTTATCATTTATATATATGATAATTTTAAAGAATATTTTTGGTATTATTGTAATCAATAAAAATGTTGGTTAAGCCATATATTATGGATGTTGGTAGAAAATCATTTCGATGCTTGTTCCTTTATTTGAACTGGCTATTTAATTATGACTGCATTTAAATTTATATCCAGCACAGACCTAAATTTATTGTGAAAAAGGTATCGCTTCTCAGCTAATTCTAAATTTCGGTCTAATCCGGTCATAGGGCTGTAAGATAACAGCTGCTTATATTCTCAGTTACTAAGCTCTCTGATATTTAATTGATAGTAATATGCTATTTTATAGCAACCAGAGACACATATTGTTTGACTTGTTGTACCTTGCAGTAAACTGGAAGAGAATGCTTACGAAATTAGAAAGAAGAAACTAGTTACCAATGGACAAATAAAATTCGCCAGATTACAGATATTAGCATTGGCTTTAATTTATTTTAAGCATTTGAGTAAGATAAGAGTTTTAGACCAAAAAACAATGAATTTTAGTTATCGATTTAATATTACTTCTAAGTTTTTAAATGATAAGCAAATTTGGATTCATAGTGATAGGAATTTTTGACTTAGTAATCGGCGTAACAATATATGGACATTCATGTAATTTTATAATCATGAGCCATCATGCTTTAGTCCGCTCAACTAGATAAGAAATCGCTTTCGTGAACGGAACTCTCTAATTTCTCGCTGAAAGCCTAAAAGAACGCATAGTTTTCGATAGAATCTCGAGCTTGGTGATAATAACTGAAGAATGCAAGGTGCTTGACCAGGGGAATCCACGGATCGATTCTGAAGGAACACGTGTAATAGAAAACTACTCTAAGTGCAGCAGAGATTGAAGTTCCAATTGGGGGTGGAGAAAAGATAAATGATAGTAGAACGTATCCTAGCGCACACTTCACTTGAGTTTCAAGAAGCTTGTGTTATCAGATTTTCTTTCTGTCCACAAGTTCAGTTGATACCGAATGGGGGACCATTTCAATGTCTACTATAATTTAATAGGCGAAACGTAAATCGATAACTGTATTCGAGAAAGCTGTTGATTTAAATGTTTCCTGAGAATAGTAACACTGTACATGTAAACAATGAAAACAGTGAAATATCCTAAAATTGCACTTATTTTATTTACTCTGGCATACTCTGGAAGTGTAAGTTTCAAAGTATTGCGTACAGTTTATAAGATTGAACATATTCTACATAAACTAAAACCGGTCTAATTTTTTAGCCTCAAAAATTAGTTTTCGTCCCTCAATATAAATACACTGGTATTGAGGGTGTTTATAATAAAAAGTATAGTGTTTACAATTATATTATTATAAGGATTATAATAAAAATAACATCAAATAAAGCTGATTGTAGCTTCAACTTTATGTGTAAAACTAAAATATAGGAAAGCAAAATTTTTTCTTTTCCTTGAGGAAATAAAAGCAACACTCAAAATAGAACTATTTACAAATCTTAAGTCAAATTTTGCCCTAATACAGGATTAACTTAGATTACACGAACTGCTTACCTGGCATTTAACAACAAGCAAGAAACTCGCGAACTAAGAGAAATACTGCTCCTAAAGTGAACAATTAGAGGCGTTCTTTATTGCAGGTGGACTTTACCGGTACTCTTTTTCATAATGTAGATTTGTACCCTATTTAAAACTGCTCTCATGTACATATTCTGTTACAGTATGAAAAAATGTCAAAGTCTAGAATACATTTTTTAAGATAAGAAAAATTGAGTTAATTAATAAATAATTTACAAGTTGGCAAAAGAAATATTTCCATGATTCTATGATCTTTGAATGCAATGAGGTAGTGATATCGCTTGTGTCGAATAAAGAAAGGCGAATAATAATTTAGAAATGAAACCTCTTATGATAGCAAAATTTTATAATATTTTTGCCCTCAGATATACAGAATGTCTTTTTATAGCTGCTATTGTTAGATTGGAAAGAATGTACTAGCAGGTACTAGATTTTATAATTTTTTTTACCTGAGATATCTATTTACTACACAATTACTCTACGTTTTTTATTATGCTTCTGAGCCATCTAATCATCAAAGCACTCTAAAAATCCATATGCTGTGTACTGAATAGAAAGGCATTCGACCTATTTACATGTGAAAGTACATTAAATATATGTTTCAGCAAATAGTGGTACTAACTTCAGAATTCTTCAAGTCTCTTTAGCTTCTGAAAAATAAGTGATTCGAGAAATAAAGCAATTCCAGTTAGAATTGCTTTCCAATTAGATTAAAGTGGTATCTGTAGGGGCGGGGATGAAATTCTAATAAGAATTGCTGTTCAACAAGCAAATAAGAAGATTAGAAAAGATTTCATTTAGAATCCCAAATGTCGCTGAAGTAATATTTCATTTACCAAATATTCAATTTCTAACTCAATAAGAATAGCAATTGTATTTCTAAATCACGTTATCATAGTTTTAAGCAGCATTAATTTAATTTTTTCGGCTGTAAAAGAGGATTTACAAAAGTTTTAAAGAATTTAAATTCTCTGTGATTTATAGTTTAAAGTAATAGCTATAGTTAATGAGTGCGTTATGTATCTAATAATTTTTTCATGCTTATGCGAACAAAAAGTAGTTTTATTTGATAATATTTGCTTATTGTGTCTTTTACAGATATTGTAAATCATAGAAAACCACCTCACTTCTTACGAGAATTAGAGAAACGGACTGAAATGTTAGCCGTTTCGTATGCAAATACACTATAAAAATATTTCAAGTTTATAATAAACGTTTATTAAATTAGTTTAAATCTGAATGTTCGATGTTTGAAATATAGGTACAGCATTTTTCAGTACTCTTGAAAGACTTGACTACATATCTCCAATGCAACTTTTTTTTACTTTTCAACAATTTGGAGCATTAGCTGTTTCACATAAAAAAACCTCTTTATAAGCACATTTTTTGCGTCGTTAGTAGTAAAAGAGAAATCACTGTTATTAGTTTAAATTAATGCTCCCACCGTTCGTCTATTGATATTGTTCTACAAAGTAACCATTACAATGAATGCAAAACCTATCATTACTCGCTTCTCAAGGCCATGAAAAAATCTAATAGGTCAAAATAATAATACCCTGTTGCTCAATTATATTTTCTTTAGATATCTGCATATTTATCACTGGATGAAGGAAGATTGAGGGGATTATGAAAAAAATACTTTGTTCATTCGTTGTTTTTGCAATTTTGTGTTAAAAGGAAAGGTTGTAATGGATAGAATTTTTGCATAAATTATACTGGCATATTGTGAATCCATTTAATCTGACGTAGGATTAGTATAAGTTATAGGCAGAGAAATGGCAAGCAGTGAGGTACTTTTAAGTTTCATCATAGGTCACAAAATTTATGATGGTAATTTTTATTTCTATGTTTGTTTCACAGAAGTATATTTAAAACTTTTCAAAAACTGAAACAAAAGCTGTAAACACGAGCATTTAAAACGCAGTCCATTAACTAAATTAATATATTCCAGGTCATTTCTCGCTTTGTGGACTGCCATGCAGAAAAATATCTTTTCAATGCATCTGTCTCAGAGGGAAGACGAGCTACATTGCATTTGACAGACAAGTGCGTTTGTTACGGAAATGAATTAGAGAATGATCTGAATAGTTCAATTTAATTTGAAAAATTAGAAATATCTCTTCTGCCCATTAGCAAACTCGCGTGTGAATTTCTCTGGGTACTTATTCTGGAACTCTGGGTATTTATTTTTGCTTATTTGAATGCATATAATGTAATATATATATGCATGTAAGATATCATTTATAGGTGAAATTTAAAAGATAAAAATAAGTAAAGCAAAACTAATCTCACATGTTCCATATTAAATATTACGTTAAGTACTGTAAAATAATTTTTTATAAATATCTTCTCTATGGTTGCATATTATTCTTATAGTTAAATACGTGGTATGTTTAACTGAGAGAGACAACTCGCCTCCCCCCCCAAAAAAAATAAAAACAAAAGTCTTCTGCAGAAGAATAAAAATCCTTCGATTCTATTTAAATGCTTCAGAGTGATAAGATTGCCAACAATGCTTAATATCGAAAACTATGCTCTAAAGATTCAAACTGCTTTTCGATTATTATTTAAATAGTGGATCGTGCGTCGTAAAAAGGAACCTTTTTTTTTTGTTTATCTGGATAACAACCCCTTTGCTGCACTAAATTTCAATAAAATTTATAAAATGTTTTAGTTAATAAATATCAAATGTCAAGCCAACTTTTGCCTTAGTCTAGGAATTAAAATATAAAAACATTGTTGTTTACATGATTTCGTCAAATGTGTCTAATTGAGAATAGATAAGTAAATCTAATAGAATTTAAAAAATAATATTTATTTATTTATTGCCTGCATTCCTTCTGTATATTATTGCGATTTTTTGTGAGGTTCTATAATAGATTTAATTTGTAAGTTCTTGTTCCAAGAATTAAATCCTTATATATTGATTTCAGAACTTTAGTTTGTCGAAACGTTAATAATAAACATTTTATGTTTGTTACAATTTAGACTGATAGATTTAAGCGCATTTTCTTTTGCTCCAGCTATCTGGTATTCATTCTTTTTCCAGTACATTCACTGAACAGCTTTATATACAACCGTGAAGACACAATCTTCATTCCTAAACAATAGATATACATCATCTGTCCTATTAATTACCAACGCCAGCATAAAACGTGATCTGTCTACCCTTGGCTCAGGAATTTGTTGTGTCGTTCAAACAGCAGGAGAAGCTGCGAAGCATCTGAAATATGTAGTGTAATACACGTAGTTCATTCAAGTTCGCCATCAAACGAATTCCTTTCTTTCGTTACTGATCTTTTTGTTTTGCAAAAAAGAATTATCACTGAAAGACACTCAATAAAGTCTGGGTATTTTTATGTCGCATAATGCATTCCATGAAAATTAAAAATTTGTTTCTTCTAACATCTAAACAACTGATATAATTATTTATAATAATGCAATAATACGACTCTAATGGTGGAAAATTCAAATGCATTATTTTATAATAGAAATAGCAAGTAATCTCACCCAACGACTTTAATTGCTTTTTTAGTAATATTTCATTCTGTGGGTTTAATTGCCTGTTTGGTAATATTTGACTCTGTGGGTTTTTAATTGCCCGTGTGGTAATATTTGGCTTTCCCCGCGGAAAAAATATTCAAGATTTGCAACGAAGTGATTTCGACTACATTACAATGCTGAAGCGAAAGGAGCTTTTCTTCAATCCATAAAACGATTAATAAAGTGTCTGCATTGTTTTCAGCTGCAGGAAAGCCGAATTTCAGATTTAAAACGTCTGTCGAATTCGGTTTGTTTCAGTACTTGTTCGTTTCAGATCTCGTAAGGCACAACTTGGGAATGATCCTGAGTAATAATCATATTTCCGCAGAACATTCCAATTCCGTGAGATTGCTAACCGCCATTTGTAGATGAAAATATCATTTTCCGGCCATAAACTTTTCCGTTATTAAGAAAAATCCCATATTTTTCGGTATATTTCAGTTGAGACTGTATCGTATGCATTTCGAACTATTGAATTATGAATTTTCTCCTTAATTTCAGGTCAGAATTTTTACATATATATAATGCAAACTAAATTAAAACATTTATAATTAGCCCTATAGTTAATTCGAAATAATTCATCTTTAAAAACAAAACGCACAGTGACAAAATGCACGAAAGGTGCAAAAATGCTTAAGCCAAAAATGTAAACAGTAGTAGAAAAATTTTAAAGTAAATTTACATCTTCTATCGCATCGTTATCAGAGGATTTGTGAAACGAACCAGTTTCTGAACTAATAACGACACAGATTATAAATTACAGTTTAATTCTTAAATTAATCTCAGAAAATTAATCATACTAATTCGTGCCTTTATGAGTCCAGCCCTTACATGCTGGAATAAGTAGTACAAAAATTAAAAAATTACCGTATTCAAACCATAAATTAACTTAAAAATTTAGAAAAATCTAGGATAAGTCGAGTAGACTGAGACTATTAAGCAACTCTGTGCAAACACAAATCCTCCAGCACAAGAAAAATTGAAAAAAGAGACACGAAAAAAAGAGTTAGTTTTCAAAACTGTAACAGCAGAAGAACAATTGTTTTGAAACTGAACTGACATTAATTCGACATTATTAGTAAGATAAGAGTGGAGTTCTGAAGCACTAGGAGGAGTTAACCCGAACATGTGCTAGGTTATAAAAATTAATATCAAATTTTGAACTGATTGATAATGTAAATATAATTTGAAAACCTCCGAACACAATATTTCACATGATATAGTAAAAAATGAATAAATTTTCAAAGGAAAAACTTGGATTTACCTGGATTATAAATGTGATAAGCAACCGCATTGCCAGCCACATGCACGACGTCAACAAATTAATCTCAAGCGACGCTGCAGTTCGCTTCAACTCAATATTGTCTCGCTTAGTATCAAAATTAATTTAGCTTTTATTTTCAAAGAGCGAAAACGTTTAATGGTTAAATAAATATACTTTCGCAGAAATTTATGGAAATTGTAGCGATTAAAATACAAATTCATAAAAAGCGTTTGGTACCAAAAATGATGTATGATGAAGATAGACAGTGTCTTAAAACTGTGAGCAAAGATTACTGGATGTGAGCGATCTTAAAGAATGCAAACTGATAGTTACAAATTATAGTTAACGTTATAAATTGTAGGTAACGTTAAAGAGGAAAAAGCCAAAAAACAAAATAATTTGTCAAATGTTCCAGAATATACAAAACACTCACGATGACTTCCTTGAGACTTAGAACTGAAATAAACCCATTCTGTCAATAAAAGACAGATAATTAAACAGTCTAATCATAATTAACTAATACAAAAATGTTGATAAGAATGCCTAATTTAATTGTGTTACAGACATTTAGATTATACGTCATAATAGTAGTTTATGTGCAACCTATCATAAAAAACCGCAGTCTGGTCATTCTGTGGATGGCATAGACGTCGGAATGACGACATGTTCTATTGCGACAGCCATACATTGTAGCAGTTCATAAAGCATTATTGGCAGATTGACTTAAAATAAAATACATGCTAAAATATTCAGGAATAAATACATTTTCATCACACGAAGATTTACTACACTCCAATAGCTCCCAAATAAATCCGCGTTTCCATGCACCGAATGATACGTTTTATGTTTTCTTTCAAATTTTCCCTGGAAACTGTTCATGATGGTTTTTAGATCTTGAGCAATATTTTATGCACTCCGAGAGAGGTATTTCACTTGATCGAATTTGTGCAACCTTAATGCAGTACCCTGTATAAGCAAATTTGTCTCTAACCCATTTGTTTTTAATTTTTGAACAAGGTTAGGAACTCATTTTAATAATATAGGTTTAGTGCCTTTCAAGCGTTTTTCTTCAAATCGTTAGCAGCATCACTGAACATCATGAACAATCACTAACATCATCACTGAACAAAAACGTTTTCGCGCATTTTTGCACCACAATATTATTTGGATGTATGCTAACTTAACGAACATTCCCTGTTAAGAAATACTAATCATAAAAAACAACCTGTTTGTTGGCCATGGTTTGAAAGGTTTTACGTTCTCCACCGTTGCCTGCTCATGAAGGCTGAATGCTTTTCAATGCTTTCTTGAATTGGTTGTATAATGTAATACAATATACATCTTCCTTAATTTATTTTTATCTGTCTTCTCAAGTTCCTGAACAAGCACACAACCAAGTGCTCTTTGGTTTACTGAAGATTTTAAGATAACTGATATAAAAACAAACCTCTATTTTTAAGTTTATTTCGTGTAAATTTCATATGGCATTATTGTATATTATGTGGTAAGAGAATGAGTTGAGCTATTTATTCTGGAACAAAGGTTCTGCGAAACAAATCTTCTTACTCCTGCATAGACTTTCATATAACAATCGAAAAAGAGCTATATTGTTTCTTTAGATCTTCTGTTGCATGTTTAATGTTTGATCATTGCGAGGAATTTCCACATCACTATTTAGTGATACATTCCTCTCTTCATTACCTCTTAATCAATATTGGAGCCCTTGCGCAAAGCTTGAGCTTTGGTAATTGTCATTGTAAATGTATACCATTAAACAGAACTGATCTTCTGAGACTTAAACATAGAGAGATTGTTATCTAATGAAATGCATTGCATACAAAGTAACAAGCAATATAGTTCGATAAACATTTTCAAGTTTATTTTACGGAAAGAGAGCCCATTAAATCTTTACAGATTTTACAGCTTCGTCCAACTTTCAAAATGTCTTTTAAATTCGGGTTTACTCTCTGAGAAGATAACGCGTAAATACTTTACCTTTTCTCTAGTAGCTGAGTTAAAATTGCGAGCTTTGTGTGAGTATTGCTTTGTGCAAAAAGTACATCGTATACAAGCCCTTTTCACGGTGTTAAAAACTATTGACATAGATTTAATTTCGATGTAAATTAGCTTCGAATTTCCCTTTGGAAGTTTGGCATTTCCGTGAAGACGCAACAGAGAAAAGCAATTTTATCGCAAAACACTGGTTGTTGTTTTTAACTGTTCTTATTCGTTTGCTTCAGGATTCAGATAAACAGCTCTTTAATAAACAGCAAGAACTCTTTTGGTTTTTCTTTGTTTCACTTTTCCGTGTGTATCTTTCAATTTAATGGATGTTTTGTAACATGTTATAGAATTGATTTTTCTTGTATTTAATGATATGCTTCGTAAAATCATTTTAACTATTTCAATTGTTAAACATTTAATATGAATTTAGAGCCATCGAACTGATTTTTCAAGACCACAAAGATTTAAAGTGCGAGAAATATGAAACACCGTCGTTGCTGTCGTCGGGGTTTGAACTTCGGATTTTCCATTCAACAGTGGGACGCATTAACCACTTTCAGCATCATACTACGATAATTATTGACAATTTAATAAAAGTAAAGGTATTTACTTAGCACCATTCCTTTCGTCTACAATCGTAAATTTTGACTTCTCTTAATTGTGCAAACATATTAATTTCCGTTACGTGCTACAGTTATGCGTTAAATGCTGAATGGTGTCAAGTACCTGGAAGAAGCAGAGAAATTTAAAATTGTCTTTTGTCATTTTGCACAAGTGGAGGTCATTACTGACAAGGACATGAAAGTAATGCAATGCTTAAACTTTATACAACCAACCTGAAACTATTTAAACATTGTGAAAACAATTTGGAATAGAGATTAACTAATAAATTTATAACATCTTGCATACTTGGCAATCATAAACTGAGCTCGAAGTTAGAAGTAGGAGCTAGAACCATTTTTTTGTCGCGGCACACTGTTAACGTTTTCAAAATTCGGCGGCACACAAAGAAAAAGCTAAGTTTAAAAGTTGTTTACTTACCTATAATACACCGCATAAAACAGTTCATGAAAATAATTTTGAATGTAAAATAATATGTATTACAAAACCAGCAGTACGTTTATTAAGGGACTAATTACAAGTTAATAATAAGAATATTTTAATGAGAAGTTTAAGCTTGTTGTTTTTTGATAATTTCATTTATATTTGATTGAAAAAATGACAATGCTACTCTCATATCGTCATCTGTATTTAAGAGTCTCGATCTTTTATTCGTTTTTTTTCTGGTTAATGCTGAAAATCCGAATTCACACAAATAAGATGTAGAAAACTGTAATAATATTTTTAAAGCATTTTTGACCAACATGGGATAATCGCATCTAATGTTAATCCAAAATATTAGAAAGCGAAATTAGTTCTTCCTCTTCATTAAGTTAATTAAAATACAGAATCATTCAATGGATTAAGAACCCAAAAAAATTTTTTTATATCAAAATTTGGGAAATAATGAATAATTCTCTGTTCTAATGTTGTCAAATGATCAATAACAATTTTGTGAATAGTTTATTAAAATCTTTCGGGACTGACTCAAACTTTCCCATAGTACCTTCCTAGGCTTTATTCTTCTATAAAGTTATTTATTTTTGGAATGTCACCAGTTTATCTGTTGAGTTTAATACATTTGGTTTCGACCCTTGCATACTTGCATACTGTTAAAAATGGCAAAAATGTCTGATAAGTAAGCTTAAACTAGCTTACTTATCAGACATTTTTGCCATTTTTGACATTTTTGCCCACCGTTATTTTTTTTTCCAACAAATGAACAAAATCATCATTTTTATTTTGTTCAAAAAATATTTTCATTTTGTGTTTTAATTCCAGCACACGAGATAAAACTTTTTCTCTAGACAACCACCTTACTTCCGTATGCAGTAACAAGGATTCGTACTTAACTTCCATAGCTTGGCATAAATTCCTAGTTTTTTCCTAGCGTTTCTTGCACAGAAACGGAATCTTTTAGCAATAAATAGAGAATGTAAATAACATTCCTTAACTACAAATATGATTTAAGCGAATGATTTAGAATAATTATTCAACAAACATTAAACTTAAAGAAAGGAATCCATAGTAAAACTACTAAAATTTAAACGCAAAATTTATTTTCAATAAGCTCGCGGAAAAGATGTTCGTATCTATAAACTCTTATCTCTAATATTACTAACCCTTTATTGGAAAGGATACTGGCAGAGGCAGATTTCTCAGGATAGAATAACAAGCTGGCTATCAGAGAAGGATGACGTACATCAGGCTAAGAACCGCGGCTGTGATTTCATTTTGTTTGGATTCATGCCTGTTGGCAGGTTGTCAGATAGAGAGCCACTGCGGCTTTTTTCGTTTTTGACTTATTCCAAAGTCTTCTCACAAGAAAAGTGAAGATCAATTGCATCGTCGTAATACATTCCGACTTTGAATTCTTGAAAAGAATGGACAAAATGCTCTTTCCTAAGACATAGAATTATGCACAGAGAGTGAATAATCTCTTTCAGTTACAAATATGAAAATTTTGGTTTCCATTCTAGAAGGTAATTTACAAGGATTTGTTTAAAAAAAGAAGAAAACGTGCTGTTCCTGTGTTACAAGGACAGAATAAATCATTGACAGAAGTAAATCGAAAATCCGATTCTCGATGTGCTGCTGTTGTAAGCAAATTTCGCGAACTCCGTGCCTGCTGCCGTGATGAGCGTGTTTCGAACATCTGCGCAGCAAATCTAAGATTCAAATCCCGTCCAGAGCATAATTTGTGACATTACATTTTGAGTTTAATTAAAAATAAAATCTAGATTTTTCATCTTTTCGGTATTCCTCGTTTAATTAGGCGGTTTAATTGGCAGGCTGTTGAGTATAAAAAGGATTATAGAATTCATAACCGTAAAAACTGAAATGCTTAGAATATCAAGCGTTAGCCTAGGGAGTAAGTTGAAGCTTGATTTGATTTTAGTTTTCTGACCCAGAGACCTGTAGCCTTAATAGTAAATACTTACATTGTATTCAAGATATCTTTGCGTTCCAGGTTTGTTTCCCTGGAAAGAGATTGGAATTTTCTTTGCTGTTATTTTAATTTAACGCTCACAAATGGTGGGGTAAAATGAAATGACTTTCGCCTATTTATATTGTTGTGCTTTCACAATGGAAAAAAGCGATCTTTTCTGGTCGTCGTGGCTCTTGGACGACCTAGCCAGGCTTTTTCTCGATGGACCCAGTATCCTAGAACTGTTTGCATAGGTTACACACGACGCGGGGCGTTAAATTAAACTCTATGCCTATCTGGACTTGCGATGGGCCTGCCTCTAGCCTCTTCACAATTCGCCACGTCATTCCACTCATTGTTACTGTTCCGATATGAATTTAACCGATTGTTGCAAGATAACACCAAGAAATTCTCCGAAGTGTGCTAGCGAACCGAATTCGTCTTCCCCTCCGCGCTCTTATAAAGCCTGTTTTTCGGCTGGATCCGATTACATACACGTGTACCCTTACGTATTTGCTGTACAAGATTTGCATTTTTATCTAAAAGCAGTGGTTTTTCTTTCAGTTTAGTTCTTTTCATGCAATTCGATAAAATATACAAATTCTCTTAATTTATTTCACCA
>KL868938.1:0-12135 GCA_000611955.2 Stegodyphus mimosarum | reverse complement strand
ACAGTTCCTTCTTTATTCACATAATTATCAATTATGCTTAACTTTTGGACACCAGTGTACATAATGTCTTACAACAGATGGTGTCACAGGAAAATTACAGCAGGATGCAGCGTTATTTGTAATTTCATTGCTATTAATAAAGTGATTTCTGACTTTTCCATTAACCTACAATCTCTTGCTGAAAGGGATTTGGGTCGACCAGATCGCTTGCCGTTCCTTTTCTACTTGACTCGTATCTCTTAATTACGTAGAACACAGCTGATACTTTTAAATTTTTACATATCTGCCGATAGATAAAATCATTTTCTCTTAAACTGACTATTTTCTCACGATCCTATTAAGAAAATATTTATTTATTTCCAGATATTGCGGGAATCGTTCGAATTTTTAACCCACTCTTAAAATAAGTGTATCACCTTTCTTGCACCTCTCACTCATTTATTTAACCAACTAAATTTTAGTACACGTTTATAATTTAATTTTTTTTTCTTTCTCATGAAAATTTGCATATCGCTCCTTCAAACGTTCAAATAAATATCTCGGTGGATTACTTGCATTTTTTTTTTTTAAATTGAATTGCTGTTTGTTTCTCGACGCTTATTTTTTGTTTAACATATTAGCAATGAAGTTAAGACTTAAATGATCTCTTTTCAAATACTTGTTTCCGCCACTATATGATCAAAATCATCAATTTCATTGAATTTAGTTGCATCCTTTCTGATCTTATATAGATGTACTTTCACTTTCAAAACACAGAACATTTCTATCACTCAATTAGTTAAGGTCAATAAGAGCAAGGTTTTTCAAACGAGCTTTATTACAACAAGCTATACTTCTTTAAACGAAATCAAGTTTAAGTAAATATACGAACAGCGTTATCAGTAGCCCTCGAGCATACTGTTTGAAACAAAGCGGGGGGAAAAGAACCAAATTTTGATGCTTTCGTCACTTTGTTAATTCTGTTTAAAAGTCATACACACTCTAAATTTTCTCTTGTCGAGGATTCTGTTATAAAATTAGTAAATTTGGCAAAGGATCAATTTCAGCAAGATTTTTCTGATAAACTCTCTTATCAGGGAAATGCTATGAATGATTTATTGGTTACTTATTTTATCACGGCAGACAGCTTGAAGCCTGAGTTCTAACGAAAGGATTAAATTTCAGAAAAGCATTAGTTACAAAATCAGCAACTGGAGTTCTCTAAAAATTCTTAAATGATTTTAATTTCCTATCGGCACTATTTCCGAAACACAAAGGAAATTACAGCGACATATTACGCAATGTTTACACATCAAATTTTCCATAAACTAAGACTCACGTTCAAATATTGGCTGATTAGGGAGGGGGCTGGCTGTATGGAGTGTTCGTGAATTCTCCGCATGTAACAAAAATTCAGCTAAAAAAAAGAAAAAGAAAAGAAAAAGAAAGTTTTTTATAACATCAGCTTCCCTTAAACTCATAAAATTATTAATGACTTCAATAAAGAAAAATAATTTATCGTACAGTTTGATGAGAAAAAAATAGATTATATAACTCTCTTTATAAAATTAATCTACAATTTTATATCCGAATAATAAAAGCATGGAGCTCCTAGATAAATTTATACAGATAATGGCTAATACTTTTGACAATACGATTCGATTAATAGATTTTGTTATTTAGGCCCACACTTTTATTATTTGTGGTATAAAACTGTCTATTAATTTTGTAAAGAGACTCATTCAATATGTTGTTCTCATTAAACTATACAGTTCATTATTTTCTCCTTTCAGTTCAATAATTATTTTATGTTTTATACGAAAGCTTATTTTATAAAACTTAAGTTTGCATGTTTTTAGTCTCAGTGACACGTTATCAGTAAAATTATTCAACTGAAAAATCGTTTTCAGCAATGAACAATCACTCTTTTACTTTCAACAAATCTGTTACGTCAAATGTTTGAAAAAAATCCAGCGATTTCGGCAAAAAATCAGAAATTATGTATTAAAAAAAAAGGGGAGGGGGAAGAAAAAAACTCATATAAATTCATTTAAAAGTTTTTTTTTATCTTTCTGTCTGATGGTGCAAACAGTAAAATTCTATAGTTTATAGAAACGAAGCTATGAGCGAAATATCGTTTCAATATAAAAAAAAAAAGTAGTTTAAAAATTGGCGACAAAGTTTCGACCATAGCGACAAACTCTATGAGCGAACTTAACAAAAACTCGGCTAGTTTTTTTTTTTTATAAAAAATCATAGGAGGTCGCCTAATTAATATTTATTTATCATTCTTGTTTGAAAAGTTGAGAAAGTGAGCAGTTTATTTCACAACCTTTAAAAGTTTCAAATCTTTAATAGCAGGTATTTTTTTGGATGTTAGAATTTTAAAGATCCATAAAAGAATATAATAATACGTATCATAACAAAGCTAAGAAAATCAGCTTTTAAAATAAAATGTTAAAAAATATATATGCATATGTAGGCACTTATGGAAATGGAAAAAAATTAAAATGATGCTATAAATTTCATTGCAAATGATTTTAAACGCTAATCAATCCTTAAACTCTTGTTTTTAAGATTATTAAAAGGAAATGAATTGTAACTGCAAAATATTTTTATAAAGCAAAGCGAAAATAGCATTTACAATACGGTAGAAGATTTTTATAATACGCTTAACTTCTTTGAAAATAACGTTTTACAGAAAGGGGAGTTGAGATTAATAAATAAATAAATAAATAAATAAGATAAACTTTTGAGAAATCTGTATGCAAGCAAGAAAAATAGTGTGACGTAATGACACCATGATGTTGAAACTATGTTTTCAAGCTTAGCCCAAGGAAGAATAGATCTCCTCTGTTTCGTACTCTAGCATATTTTATTTTTAATGCAGAGAATCGCTCAATTAATATCTTTTTGTCTTTCTTGTTTTAAAAGTGGGTAGAGATTTTGTTTTCTAATCTAGGCATTCTTGTTTTAAAACAGGCCAGAGAATTTCTTTTGTAAGCTAGGAAAAAAATTTTAATTTGACACATTTTTAAATGTTGAAATTTTAAAATAATGTACATCAAATAGCCGAACATTCAAAGAATTTTCAAAAAATTAAAATTAAAAATTTCAAAGAAAATTCACTTAAAAGATTTTATTCTGCTCTACTAAGTGGCGCAAAAAATAAAGTCCTGAGCTTTTTAGTTTGTTCGTTAAACAAAGTTATGTGCAAAAAATCGTTTCAACATTAAATTTAAAAACATTTAAATTGAATTATAAAAAAAAACTGCTTCACAATATTATATTGCCCTTCACAAATGCATGTACAAAATTTGAATTCGATAGTTTATCATAAAGTAGTTTAAGAATCGAGGACAAATTTTTGACCATAGCAGCAAACACCATGAGTATGCTAAATAAAAGCTTATGAAAAAGTAAAACTTACCAGCGCACACACTAAAACTAAATTTATGCTAGATAATTTTCCCAACAGTATATCTCCTTTCAAGTAGACAAAGCTCAGGTATTTATGTAATTAACTAACAAAACATTCAAGAAAAATTAACATTTAGATAAAAAAAAATATTGTATGACATCTAGATATAAATAGAAAATACTCTACAACAGTCTTGTTGCAATAAAAAAGCATCATATATTATTGAGGTGTTTACCGTTTTCGTGAAATTTTTCACTTCGTAATACTAACAAGCCATATACTACACTTACAGTTTTGAAAATAATGAAAGATCTTACGCAGCGTAGAACAGCTCCTTTCCTCCACCAGACTAATTCCCTCCGTAATACAAAAGTAATAGAAATTTCCAGTGTTGGCATGTAGAACAGAAGCAATACCTTTCCCTCTCAATGTACAAGAAAAAGCCCACGAAGTGACCAGTGGTAAAATCTTTGAACACACTGGCAGTTCGACATAGTTTCGATTCGAGGACAGTGGGCTGGCTGTATAGATGTTTGCGTGGTTTTCTCCATGTGTAACGTGGATAAGAGCCAATTTTCCTAATAAAATCTTCCACGAAAACATACCTGCCCCTGGGCAGATAGTCCTAGAGTGCTTTGCCATTATCAAAAAATAAAATATATATATACCTAATCAATATATAAGAAGTCTACCAACCGGCGAGAGGACAAGCCTCCTGAAGACTGGTAGTTTTAATCTGGCTTCAAATCGCGCGAACGGATCGGCTACATAATAGTTTTCATAGCTTTCCCAAGCGTAACGGGTATTCGAACAGGTTTTTCTTGGAAAGTACTTCACAAAGGCATTCTTCCCTTTAGCCAGATAGCCATAATGTGTTTTCCCCTAATTTAATAAATTTAATCCAAACCTCTCTGTATACTATATAAGAAGAAGTCGATACAAATTTATTTTAATTATGATATACCAATCATAGTGGTCACTTTTAATGAAAGGAGGTTAGGTTAGGATATTCGGATACTGCAAAGCATGCAAGGGCTATCTGAATAACGGGAATGATGCCTTCCTGGAAAGTGGCTTGTTTTTACGTCCATAAAAAGTAACTGAATGTTCGAAAATTTTGATTTATGGTTATTACTTAAAGTACCAATTTTTCGAAAACATTTAAATTTAAATAAAAGAAAGGAAAATACACTAAGCTATTATTTCCGATGAAGTAAAAAATTAGACATTAAAAATATAGCAGGCAGAAAATATAAGTTACCGTAACTTCTTATAATAGAGACATAATTGGGAAAATCTCTCATACTGGATGCTTTAAAAGTTTGCATTGGATGTTTTGTCACAAGTATATGGCTATATAAGATGGCTTTAATACGAGTAATTTACGTATTATTAATAAACAGCGTACTTTTTCCCCTAGTTTCTGATAGACTGAAGTACATTAAATCTTATTACATCGTTAATAGTCTTTCAAACATTTTTCTTTACTCAACACAACCCACACTTCTAGTAGGTAAAATTTCCCCCTGTCCTTTGAATAATCGTTTACAATGAACAACAAAACGTAAAAGTTTCATAAATAAGTAATTCCATTTAATAATATTTAATGTCATTCATTTATTCTTAAAAATTTCTATAAAGTGTTTATTTTATTTTATTTTTTTTCATTAGCTTCAATTTTTATTTTATTTATTTTTCGGTTTGGTTTATAGATTAGTTTTAATGTTAACAATTACTGCATATATAGTCTTACTTGTAAAACTTTTATGCTCTGTTTTTGACCCAGGTTTTAACATCAGGGTGAAGTGTTAAAGATAATAGTAAATTATTACATGATTTTACTTACTTTCATATAATTTACACTCCTTTTACTCATTTTGAAATGTGCTTTCTGTCGGACTGAAATCATATCGTTACATTTCCCTTTGCATGACTCTAATTCTTTCCTTTGAGTTATATTTATGATTTTTATTATGGGTTAACTTTGGGTATTGGTTAGATGCAGTGGATCTTAAAACTTCGAATGTATATAAACGTATGTACTAAAACAGCGTTTCTGAAACTGTGGTCCTCGAAGCCTACCCTTGTGCTTAAAAAAAAACAAAAAAAACATGAAGAATGAGATTCACATTAAGTGCGTGTACCCACTCTAGCTGAAAATCTCATAGTTTGGAAAATTGCACATGGCAATCGTCAGTCATCTACCAGTTACCCTATCTGTGGACTTTCCACTCTAGTCCTAGCAACAAAAAGCTATTTAAAGCACTCTGACTATGATGCTTTTTACTTGCATACATTCAAACATAGAATAACTATGTGAAAATCGGCAGGCCTTAATTTTTAATTAATAAGAAAAAGATTATTCAAACTCTAATGCTTTGAATTATTAAAAACAAATATAAATTTTATTCTATTAATTTAATTACTTAGAATTTTATATAATAGGTATTTACATATTATAGCAACCGCCTGGAGCAGTTTGGCGAATTTTACGGGAGAAAAAGAACAATTACTTTTATTGTAAAAAAATATACATTACATATATATTTTGCGCTTCAACTATAAATTGATTCCAAATGACAATCAGTAAACCTAGTTACAAATGGGTTTTTGTCCGCGTTATGATGAAAATTTCGTAGCGTTAGCTTTGAGAAAATTTCTCTAAAAAAAGCCTGCACAAAGTCATTCCACCTTTAGCAGATATTCTTCTCTTGCTTTGCATTAATTAAATCAACTAACATATGAGCTATTTTATTAGTAGAACCTAAATGTCAATAGAAGGACATGTATATTTAACATTTGGCTGATGCAGTAAAGATTTAAGTTTTCAAAATGTGGAAACGTTTATTTAGACTGGTGCTTTTCTGAAATTTCATCTCGAGACTCCTCTCGTATAAGGCTGCAGATTTTACAACCTACCTTCATATTGTTGGTTGAGAGAAAGAAAAGCCTTGGAAGAAAGTAAATATATAATGTAATAATAATAATAATTAAACATAAATAATTATTAAGAAATTGCATTTATGAATCAATTAACAATTATGAATAAATATCGATATTCTTGCAGCGTGGCAACACTGTATGTTTTAATTACTTCATATATGTCAATGTAATGAGTGTTTTATATTTTTGAGTATGAAAATGTATGAGTTTGTATGTTTTACATTTTTGAGGAGTTCGTAAATAAACGCCAAATTGTTGTTTTAGAGACTCCTTATCAATCTTTCATTAAATCTACAATAATGTTCAGTTTTTAATGTTAAAATAGCAAACCAAATGTTTCTAAACTTTTCGCCACCCTCCAAAAATTCTCTCGTGAATTGATGTCTTCTCTTTTCAGAGCAACACTAGTTTAGAATGTTTAATCATGGACTGTGGACGTGATTTTAACATTGTACAACAAGTAACAATACAGTTGGAAAATGACGTTAAAATCTTGCGTGCTAGCAATATTATAGCGAAGTTTGGAAGTTTAAATATTTAGGTATATTCGAATCAGCTCTTCATACATGGGGAAAAAATCTACTTAGCAATCTTAAAAAGGAGGAGAAAGTTCGAAAGAATCCGGAGGTAAAGTTTTCAAAATTGTGTTCAACTGTAAAATGTTCTATCAGGGAAATTAAATCTGATGAAAGGAAAGAAATTGGTGGACACATCTGCTTCGTAACTTAAGTAACCAAGTTGCCGAAGGAAATCTCAGATAATCAATGAGAAGAAATTCTACAGTCTTTTTTCAGGCATACCAAAAAGAAATTTGACTTCTGTAAAGAGCAATGATAAGTGGGAGTGAGAGTGGGCGTGCGAATCCACGTGAATGTAGCTACGATTATTGTGATACATATGCATATATAGTACTGTGAAGAATGAGAAAGTAAAACAAAAAATATTTCAAGAAATTAATTTTATGTGAAGTAATAATAAACATATATGACTAGATATAGTTACTTGATAATTATAAATTCATAATTACAGATAAACTTATATAATTATACAATAAGAATTGGATTTTTTTATCACGGCAAAGCACATGACGGCTTTCGGCCTAAGGAGAGAAGTGCCTTTGAGGATTTTTAAAGGAAACTGGCTCAAATTTACGTTACACACGAGGAAAGTCCCTAAAACTCTCACGCAGCCAGCTTGTTCGACGGAATTTGAATCTGGGTTTAACTTTTAGTGTTCAACGATTTTATCTCCCGGCCGTTGGTGGGCTACAAAACTTTTTGCAACATGTGTCCCGATGAGCAATCTAAGAACCACTGGCTTAGAGAAAAATAAATACAGAGTTGGAGATGCAATTAGTATCTGGTTATTTATTTAATCAATTGTGACAAACCATGCAAGAGTTATTTACCTGAAAAGAAGAGATGTCTTCATGGAGTTTGGCTTGATTTACTTGATTATTACAGTGCAGATGACGGCTATTTTCCTAAAAGGAAAGCTGCCTCCGTAGAGGGTTTTCATAGGAAAATGTTCGTATTCACATTACGTCTAGGAGCAACTAAGAAAATGTACTGTACGATAAAGCAAAACAACAATCTGCCTAAGGGAAGGACGCCTTCGTAGAAGATGCATTAACGTAAACAGGCTCATATTCATGGTATATGAGAAAAACCACGAAAATGTCCATGCAGCCAACCCGTTCACCAGGATTCAAATCCAGTTAGACGTATCAAAGTTCAGAGGTCTTATTCATTCGGCTGCTGGTGAGTTATTAAAGAAATATAATCCTCACTCTGAACAACAACATGGTGGATGATTTGTTTTAGTGAAAGTTTGTTAGGCTGATCTGGTTTGGTTTATTAGATTAGGTCAAAGCGCAAGAGAGCTATCTGCCTAAAGATGGGCATTCTTTCATGGATGACTTTCTGAGAGGAACTACCTCATATCCAAGTTACACAAGAGGAAAACCACGAAAACGACCAGGCAGCTACCTCGTTCGTTGGGATTCGAACCCAGGTCAAACTACCAGTGTTCAGGGATTTTACCGCTCGGCCACTAGTTGACAAAGGCTTGTCAGGCAACCAACGGTGTTTGAAATCTGCAAATTACTCATGACGAAATAATTTATCTAAATATTTTTAAGAGAAATTTGACTGCAGGTGCGAAAAAATTGTTATTAGCAGGCAGTTACAAATTTCAGTGCGGTAATCAACCAAAGCACACAGATAATATTCGTTGTTGCTGTCGTTTAACAGATTATAAACACAGCACCCTACGACCGTCTAGGTATGAGAAGGAATGTTTCCTTGGAGGATTCTGTGAAGGAAATTAGCTTGTATTTAGTTTAGTAACATATGGGTTAGGTTATTTGAATGCGGGCATGCACATAAGGCTATCTGCCTAGTCGTTACACAAATCACGAAAACGAGCATGTATTCAGTGCTCTGGCCGAGCTAGGTATTACTTGAATGTCTGAGTTAGCTTTTTCATAATGTCATACAAATCGTTAAAGGAAAAGTAGGAAAAAAAAAAAGAGAGAGATAGCGAGAGAGAGAAAAGAAATGTGCTATCCACAGACTTGTGAACACATACCAGACTGACAACACATTTTAGAGTTCTGATAAGAAATATAATAATATACGAAGTACTTTCTGTTGATCAAAAACTATTCAGCAAGATTAAGAATAAAAATATCATCGAAAATGACAAGAAAGGGAAAGTGTTCTCGATGTAAGGGGCTTGAGCGCTTTGCAACAAATTATTAATGTACATATAAGTACTGCTTAGTCTTTCTTTTTAAATATCGCTTTGAGAGATTATATTACCAAAAATATTGGTGATAATTTTTAATAAGTACTACATACATTTAATTTCAAAAATTTTATTTAAATACAATTTAAACTTGTGTTCGGACCCTTGGTTATTATTTACTTTTTTTGTTGATTTCTAGATTTTTTTTTCCTTCTGTCATAACTTCATTTGTATAGCTTTTATACAAGCATTTTGGGGAACACATTAATATTCCATACTGACTCATTATCTTATAAGTTATTAATTATTTTTATATTACATATGTAAGCAAGAGTATTTATACATATAGGCAAAGAGGTAGCCTGGTAGGTGTATAGACAAACAAGTTGGTTTGGTTAATTGATTAAGGCAAATAAACTCGAAGGCTATCTGCCTATATGGAGGGATGCCATCGAGGAGAACTTCCTAAGGGAAACTGGCTCATAATCACGTTACGCATGGGAAAAATCAACCATACAGCCAACCTATTCGACGGGATTTGAACTCGGGTCGAACTACTAGGGTTCAGCGGCTTTACCGCTTGGCCTCTAGTCGGTCAAACAAACAAATACGTAAATACAGTACGATCCTACTCTTGACGTTTAACACCAGTGTTTGTTTATAGGCTCACAAAACTGCATTGTCAAAACGTTGTATGAACTGCACCACTGAAGGATCTTTACCAGGAAAAATAAAATGTTTCTCCTTCCCCACAGAAAAAACCCATTTGCAATTCAGGTATCGGAGAATTAAACTGGGGTTTAAATTTTTTCATTTAATGTAACATTTATATCACACGAAGTTAATTTTTTATTTAATAGAAATTACAGGCTTAACCAGTTTCTGCCATTATTGTTGTTGCTTTCGAATAAGAAATATAATGACGCAATACGAAATTAAAACGAATTCAGTTTGCGACAAGTGAAACGCTTATTAAATCTCATATTCAACTTCCCCTTGACCTTGGCGTCATATTTGGCGTCTTTGGAATTTCTTTTGGCGAGTTGTCGGATTTCGATCTGGATTTCTCTTTTCAAGACCCCACGCGGAACCAGTTTTAATGAAGAGACGTTAACGTTATTACACGACTGAGCTTGTGAATGTATAGTGTAGCTATTAGAATTAATATTGAAAGTATTTTGTGATATTTCTATTATCGCGTCATTGGAAATATCGAATAGTCAATGTTTATAGCTGATTTGTTGTGCAAAACTTAAACAGTACAGCAACCATTGCAGAAAAAACAGAAAAGATGGCGGCTGCCGTAGTAATCTTAAATTAAGGTTTATCATCAGTAGGTATAAAATACGTACTTTACATTTTATTGTAAAAAGCAGGGGAGTGAACAATTTGAGACCCTTCCTTAGAAAGATTCAAGGAGATAGAAAATTCATAACTGTCTCCTTTTTTTTACTAACAGAGGATAGATATACTCTGCGATTGAAATAATATTCTTGAAAACATTTCGAAGAAATTTATGTCAGAATAGCGACCAGAAATGTTTTCCAACATTTTGGATAAAAATTGTTTAGACTGTTGAAAAGAATGGGGACTTGTAAGCATAATTTTATTATATAATTTAACTGCATTTTCATAATTGTTACATACTGCTAAGTTTATTATAACAGCCGTTGTGCGTAACTATTGCTCAGTTTATGAGGCAATAATAATTATGAGTTGTTTCGCAAGCAATATTTTATGTCCTGAATTGGCCGAAAGTTATATATGAAAATCAAATTTAAAAAATGGGAAACTTTTATATAGTCTGGACGATTCCTTATAACGTTAAGACATTGCGGAACTTTACTCAATATAAATACTTCAGATTCTGAGAGAAAAGCGAGGCATATTATTTACAGTACTTGTGCGTTGCATTATTTTTGACATTGCAGTAAAATTTGAGAAATTGGTTTCGCACTACGAGCGTAAATATAGTCACCACAAGGGTAAATGCAATAAAATATAACAGGTGCTGCCATCTACTAGACAAATTGAACACTAATGCTACTTTTAAAATATATGTATTAATTATCAAATTAGGAGCCTTTTCAGAGCTTAAATTGCGCGGAGCCTTGGCCGGCACTTCTCAGTTTTCGAAATAAATTATAATTTCAGCCGGAACGCACCGGAGCCCTACTTAAAAGGGCTCCGCAATTTCTTTTATGTAAGTGAACGACAATTTTAGCGCATAAATTTTGTTTTATTTGTAAACATGTCTTAAAAGTCAATTTTAACTTCTGAATGCAAAACTCTCTTTTTCCCTCGCACTCAAGCCTTGCATACAGGTTGAGACTTTTAAGGAAAGAAAAGCCCCCCAATCATGTGTCAAAGGCTTATTCTCCTGGATATGCAATGAATTTATGAGCGGGTAAATTTTGTATTCGTCAAAGAACTAAAAGTGATGCCCTGGTCGTGCACGTTCCACGCTAGTGATTTCCTACTGCAGAGCTCCTTTAGACTTTCTGAAAGATATAACCAAACGCAGGGCCCACTGCTGTCACTTGTAAAGAGAAGTCTTTCATGTTTATTCTCACGCTGTAGCCAGGAAAATTTATTCGGGAAAAGTATTCAGGGAAAATTCCTGCTTGACGGCTAGAATCATATCGACAGGGCATCGAGATCAAAAAGTCTTGTACTCTTCCCTCTTTATTTTCAAAGCTACACTTTTCCGTTAAATTTCTTTCCATATCCTCATACTGTTTCTAGAATACTCACTATCTCCTTAGTGGAGCTTTAATCGTTTTGTCTTTTTTCTTTGGTGTGTTTCAAGAAGAGGGTGGTACCTGTCATCCCTTGGAATAGTACATTATACGTATAGTCAGGGCTTAAACTCTGACGGAGATCAGCTGAGCTGCTTATTAGCATCTAAGTGGAATTGTAATTTCAGCCGATCCCCCAAATAAGACAAGATACGATACTTTTTTTTTTCTATTTAACTATTTAAAATTAATTTAGTAATTTATTAGATTTTTCTCTATCTCTTAAATTTTTCTTAATTTAAATTA
>KL868937.1:0-12103 GCA_000611955.2 Stegodyphus mimosarum | reverse complement strand
CGAAGGCAGTGCATATTTTTCATCGTTCCTGCTTCCAAAAAAACCTAATGTCTCTACAACTTCAGCTAGTTTACACTCCTCAGAAGACGGCTTCCTCAGACGATATTTTACAGTCTATCCGCCCATACTACGCTATTTGCCGCATGAAAATTACATTTCCGACGCTGCATAGCTATATGACTTCGATTGGTCTTAAATACACCTATTTCTACCAGAAGTTTGTACACGTTGTACTTAAACACCCTGCATAAATAGTACGTACGTTTCTGAGCATTCAAATTTCCCATTCATCAACACAAGTCTGTATGTACATCCGCTTCAAAACTATCAAACGAATATACACAGAACCTTCGCCATAACGGTCTGTTTGACGGTTGATTAATTAAATGATTAGGCAAAGACCGGAAGGACCATTTCCTAAACAGAAGGCTTTCTAACGAAGGTGGCTTATATTTACGTTACATATAGAGAATATCTCAAAAACATTATTCCCGTTCGAGCGGAATTAAATCAGGCCAAAGTGTTCAGTAATCTCATACGCTCAGCTACTGGTAGGCGTCTTTTTGATCAACATGGCTGAGGTGATTACGGATATCTTACTCCTTGTGTAAGCCCCCCCCCGCAAAAGGCGACGAGGAATTACAGCACAAATAATATTTCAAGATAAGAGAGTCAGCAAGAGACAGTAAGAAGCTGCATATATTCCGTCTATGTCGCAACCTCACTTAACTACACGTTTAACAACAGTCACCAACACTTGCAGTTTAATCGTTTTCGTGTTTTTCCCTATGTATAACGTACTAAGAACTAGTTTTCCTTAAACAGGCCTCCCCAATAAAACCCTTTGATAGTAGCCCTGTGTGCTTTATGGGCATCATGCTACTGAAATAAAATTTGATATTGTTAAATGTACGGCATAAAAATTTGGAAAATCCTAGTTTTCTGTAACGTAACTTTCGTTTCACGAATAGGTTTATAAAAGCCATGAGAGTCGGGAAGAACGTAAATAAAATGAATGTGAAATTTGAAATACGGTTTTGATCTTCAATAGTTTTGAAATTCTCTTGCGGGAAAAACTAAAAGAACAAATATAAAATGGTGCTTTACGTTAATTCGATTAAATGAAGTCCAATGAAAGGTAATTGATTGGTAATTCAAGCTCAACATCGCCACGCAGTCCAAAGGAATTCACCTCCACGACTTTTTGCTCCCGCTCTCTTGGCACATGCAGAAATGAGTGTAAGGTGATGCTTTCAGTATTAATTTCAAGATTATATGAGTACAAAATGAATAAAATGTTGGTGTGTGGAAGGTGGAACATATCATTGAGAAGGCATATGGTGGATTGTGAGAAATGACATGCAGCTGGAAGAATATAAAGCAGGATAGACACTGCACAGGTCTACATAGACCTATAAATAGCCAAAAGCTTTATGTCAGGAATTTTAAAACGGTTTAAAAATACTAGTAATATATACAGACAACTGGTCAAAGTCGAAAACATGACACAACAGACTCTCAGGGCCGTTATTCGGCTACGACTGCTAAAAGAAACAGACAAATAGCATCAACCCGAACAAATAAGGGGTTAATTGCAGTTGCAGGAATTTAACTATCCAGATATGTTGTGACCGACAGGCTGCATAAAAGAAGCCTGTATGTAAGTAAACCCATATTTTGCGCCTCACTAACTCAAGATGCGAAATGAACCCGGTTGCTTAGGTTCAGACATCATTGTTACTGGAGTACTACGGACAGAGTTATCATTACTGACGCGTCCTCTTTTATTGGACAGTAGACGTGTTACAAACTTGAGGGAGCAAAGCCCACGCAAAGCCTGAAAATATTCGTGAAAGGCGTCGGTACAAAGGTGGTGGAATCATGGTTTGGGCGGGCGTCACTCTTTACTTACATCTTTTTACCGGTGCAACTATGAATGCTGAAATATAATATACAGAAGTTTTTTACCTTTATGTCAATTTGTTTGCGTGTAACCGGTAATAATTTCCTCTTAAAGGACGACAATGCTTTTCCCCATCGTACTACACGAGTGGCCGATTATCTTGAGGGCGAAGAAATTCAACAGATATACTGGTCCACATATTCTTCGGATTTAAATCCGGTAGAACATGTGAGGAACGCACCAGAACGCTAATTTGCATCACTGCATTCGCCACCTAGCACTGTAAAGGACCTTCATTGTGAACACATTTTATTTGATAGCTTTCCATTGTTAAACCCTACTAAGACAACCAAGCGGATTATCGCTTCGTCTGTGAAATTATAACAGAGTCTTAAGAAGGTTTAAACACACTTTTTTTATTAAAAACGTAAACTTGAACAAATGCACGACTTTGTGCTCAGAGATTACACTTCCGCCACTGCAAGAATCAAATAACAGAAGTTGATCTTAAAATTTAAATAGATTCTATTGCGTGCGTACAGGTTCGTAACAGATTGAATGCACGCAGAATTGATGATAGCTTGATAATTTATTTTACCAAAAGTAACACTTCACAGTTCTGGAACAGTCCACAAAAATAGTCATACAACTCTTCAGAGTATCACAAAGATTAGTTGCAATTCAAACTTCTAAGAACGTTAAAAGCAATGCAATGCAAAGCGCATCTAAAGACCGAAGCTAACCCGTAGTTATCTCAGTACTCCGAACTCACACTGAACTAACTACAACTGCGAGCAGATGCTCTCTCCAGTTTTATATTGTTTTCACGCGACCGCAAAGATATTTCTAGTACTTTCTGCTTCTCGAAATTACTGGAAGGCATATGAGGGACGAACACGGTTACAGTTACATACAACAATTGCAGTTAGTCAATTACCATATCCATTACGGTTATACAGGGACTGAACCCAAATGTCGCCAAATAGTCGCTAGGTTTGGCGAGTTTTGGTAATTTCTCGCCAAATTTGGCGACAACGGTTGCCAGCTTGGCAATATCTTGCCAAATTAGCGAGTAAATGTTAAATAGACCGATTTACTTCGTCTATCAAAATGGCTAATGTCGGATAAAAACTGTAGCAGAAGTGGACCAGATAATTGTACTAGGGCGAGCATCGCTGCCAAAAACGCTCTCTCTAAAACTTTTCAAGAACTCTGACTTAAATACTCTGAACTTATTTACATCCTGGTGAGAACTAACGAAAAGAAGTAATAGTACAGTTCCAAATCATAAGAAACTGGATTAATTACAATAAAATTTATTACAGAAAATAACTGGATAATAAACATAAAAACCAAAACGTTTATTACTGTTAAATCGCTCACTTTGTAACGTAGTTATAACTTGAAAAAAAATTAACGATTGTATGTCATGTCAATTGACAATAGTATAGAAATTTGCCATGCGACATAGAAGATAAATTAGAAACTTTATGTTTCGTTGCCAGGTGACATGGACAATAAATTACAGACTTTAGGTTTCACCCAATGGCAAATACGTGGTAGCCCAATGTCGGGTAACGATCTACAAATTTTAGAAAGACTCAGCAAATATGTTTCTGTCATCAAACATTTCACCATATCGGTCACCCACAACGGTGCGTAACCAGAATTATTCATAATAAATTCGCGATTACTAATAATGCAGGCAATCACATTCGCTCTATCTTCTCAATTCTTTTTATTTAGTTGTTTACATGCATATTTTTGGAGCAAATGGGAGTAAACGAAAACAAGATGAAGAGGAAATCAAAATTATTTCATAGGTTCCTAAGCTTTTTTCAGCTCAACACCCTCTTTTGAATTTTTTTTTTCTCAGCGTCTCCTACCCTTGCAACATTAGATATCTCTTGAATATACATTACATGTCATTTGAGTGTAATCTTTAGACACCGAATGAAAACGCATAAAATGTTTAAGCACTTATTGTACTTGCACTGCATCAAATTATTAATTAAAGCTCATCACGTAATACGGAAACAGAACAGTTGTAGAGCCATTAGGTTATTTTGAAGCAGAAAACACGAAAAAGGAGCAATGCCATCACCGGGACTCGTACCTAGACCTCTCGAATAAGCGCCGAGTGTGCAACTATTACACCACGAAGGCATACTGGAAGGAGGGAGAAAATACTTTATATAACCCCCTTTTAAAGAGCGGCTGGAGATCAGGGGACCTTATCGCCAAATCCTGATGGTGACGAATTATTGTCCACCACCTTTAGTTCTGGCGCCACTGTAGAGAAATAAGGTTATATTGATGCTGGAACGTGAAAAATGTGCGTACTATATGGGTGACTAGATATAGCTGCAAATACGAATTTGTGGTCATATTTTTAGAAATTCGACTGACAGTTAAGTTTTGATCCCTTGGTACAGAAAAATGAAACTAATGAAGCTACGACCAATTTATCTGAAGGAATAATTAACATGATTTTTTATGATTCTTGTCAAGATTCATGACTGTAATATTTTTATAATCAAGCATATGTTTAAATTTTTTAAGCAGCCAAATTTTGCAGGTGTGTTCTTATTGCCCATTAGCTTTTCAATGATCCCTTCATGCCCCTCGAAACAATAATGCTCCTCAGGGTCCACAGGAGGTAACGTCTCCGTTGGGAAACTAATGAGCTAACTGGTTTGAAAAATAAGAGTACTTACAGAAAATGCTCATCTTCTAAACACTTGTTGCAGAATTAAAGGATAGATGACTGTTTAATTATGCAAGCAGATATCTCAAGTGAATCTAAAGTACCATTTTTTAAGCATAATAATATTAAGTTACGATACCTTACGTTGTATTAAGCTGGAAACAGTAAACATTTGAAAAGAAAATTAGTTCTTCAGAAAGGATCCCCTATTCGATAAAATTGAAACGCGGTTAAATATGGCTAAATTTACTAAAGGAACTATTATACGTGCTAAATTCAAACTTAAACCTTAAAAAATTAAATTATTTTTTAAGTTTGAATTTAGCACGTATAACCTTAAAAAATTAAATTACTCTATTAAAATTAAATTTTAATAGAGTTAATTTAGTATACAAAAGACAAAAGATAGGGTACAAACAATGTAGAAATAGACTCAGTCGCTTTCTCTTGGAGAAATTTACGCAAACAAAATGTTGTTTTCAATAATTTAAATAACTTAAAATCTGCAAAAACTGGTCATTTGGTGATCTGTTAAAACTGAGAACTTAGAAATACGTGGACTTGAATGCCATTTAAGTATTTTAAAGTTCTCTTTGATTTGTTATAATAAAATACAGATTTATATTTAGAAGTTATAATGAATTTTTGTCTTCCTCAGTGCACGCCTTCGTGGTATAAAAGGTAGTACATCCAGCTAGCATCGGAAGATCCAAAGTTCGAATCCCGGCGAGGGCAACTCGGATTTTTCGGGCTTATTGTGTAGGATTTTCCTTATTTTGCATAACAAATTTATTTTAAGTTTGATACCTTTCTTGAACTCTTCAACTTCTCCTAGCATTTTCTCGCCAGGATGTAAATTTTAAAGTTAAGTGTTTAAACGGGTGAATCTCTGTGTTTATTCACAGCGTGTTTTCGCTAGCCAGAGCACGTTTCGTTGGTATCTCGGTGTTACGCTAGTAAGCCTCTTGGCCATTTCGGTTTATCGTTACGCCTGTTCGGTTTTTGTTGAGTCAAACTATTAAGCAATACTTTATGTGCTAATCCAGCCCTTATTCTATTTTAAATTTGACTTGATTTATATTCTACGTTTAAGTTTAACCGCAAGTTGATGTTGTTTTTGTAAAGCACAAAGATCCTGCCTTTCTGTTTGAATTTGAATTCATAAAGGGTTACTTTTCACTCTCCTTCTGTGCTGGTAATCAATCCCCGCCTCTGCGAGAATTCGTCAGGTTCATTATAGGATCTAATTCAGTTTATGTGGAATAAAAGAGACAAATCTTAAAACTGCGTTTAAGAGCCTAAGAGAGGCTAGACAGTTGTCAATGAGAAACGTTCGGCCTCGCATACCTACACATGGTTTGTTTTGTTATGTTAATTTGGGAGCAAAACCATTTTCTTTCTCTTACTAAACAGCATGAATTGCAAAGAAAATTTTCCTCGCGTATCTTATCTTAAAAAGAATAAGGATGGGAGGATAAATAATTTCTTAGCGTGTTGCTTTAAATTAACAAATATGTCTTTTGTTACCGAAATTTGTTAGACACAATCGAAATGCATGGCATTTAATTGCGTTTCAGCCTCAGAGATGACCTGCAATTAATTGAACTATTACATTTGTATTCAACTGTTTGTACATTGCTGACGATATTTTTTATGGAACCTGGGTTTGGGAAATGTTGTTTCGGCTGGGTAAAGGTTTAGTTTTCCAAAGAAACAGCATTTATCATCCTGCTCCAATGCAGACTGGGTGGAGCCATTTTGCGTACCTTTTACACGCATGGTTAACACAGCAAGAAACCAAAATTGCTTCCTGTACATTAAGCCTTTCCGAAGCACGTTCGAAATGAATCCCCATTTACGAAATTGTGATACTTATTTAGTTTTTGGACATTCATATTTTACTCTCCTCTGGTGACTGTCTTGTCATTATTGTATTTGGGCTCATTTAATAATGCAAAACTAAAGCAAATGAATTAACATTTCATATCATGTCACGATATGCAAATACTGGGTTTTGTAGCAATTTCAGCGAAAAAATAAACTCTACTGCAGGGCCTCTAATAAATGGCAGTTTCATCTGAATGAATTATTTACTTGCTTTCGTCCAGTAGAAGACTTCAGTATTACTTATACAAAATTTATGAAAGCAAAAGTTCATTAAAAATGAAATTCAATAAAAAATTTTATTGTGATTTTACAAAACAACTAGTTCACGACTGTAAAGAATTAAAGTCATTTCTCCCACGTCTCCTAGTTTAGTAATTAATATATCCACCCAGCTAATGGGAAATTTTGTCTTAAGACAATGCCGACTTTTCCCTCTCTTTCATTCTGATTTTTGCTCGCAGAGGACTTAACTATTCCACAGAGACACGAAAACTCAAGCAAGCTGAATGATAACTCTCACCATCTTAACTTTGTCGAATGGTTCTTGTTTTTTCCATCCAGCCGCCTCCCTTTTAAATGGGGGGATATGCAAAGAATCAAAGTTCGTCCTCCCATATACGCTTGTGTTGCAATGGTCTAGACATCCAGCTGCCAATCGGGTTCCATTTCCAACGAAGAAAGCTTAATGTTTCTCGTTATTAAACATCTACTGACTTACCTTACAACATAACCCTACCAATGGCCGATTGGTTAAGACAGCTGAGTACTGGTAGTTCGACCTACTTCGATTTGAAACCCAGGCCAACGGGCTGGCTGCATGGCTAGTTTTCATGGCTTTCCGCACGCGTAACGTGAATACGAGCCACTGTCCATCAGAAAATCCTCAACAAACCTAATCTACCTTATTGCATAGTCCCAGCGGCAAGGAGTTTCGCTTCTCTGGCATAAAGTTCGATATTTTTGGTGCGATAGGAAATATCGACTATTTCTTCTTTCACACATATAACAAAATAAATATCTATTGGATAGTTATTAAAACTTCTACTTGCTATAATTTACTTTACTATAATTTAATTACAACCAAATAGAAATATAATTCAAAATTCATTACAAACATACAGTATTTTTATGGACACTAAATAGTACTCTTTTTATTAAAAAAACACTAATATTAGGATGTCTTCTCTCAATCTTTGGATAGTTTGATACGTAATATCCAGAAGTTTCTGATATTATTTTACTAGTATAATATTTCGCGCCTTTATGATAGCAACACGCAATACTGAATAGCAGCTTCTTTCATATGAACATTTTCTGCTTCATTTAAGATGCATAATGGGTAACCAGACTATTGGATTGATGATTCACTTTTAGAAAATTATTTATCATTCTCAATGAAACATTTTGAAACAGATCTCGGCGTGTGATACTACAAAAAATTATTAAGAGCTCTCCTTTCTCAATACTAGAACTACCATTTACTATTTTGCGCATCCAGTACAACTTACACAGCCCCTTCTGACCAGTATTTAAATAATTCCCCTTCATATATTGCTCCTCCTTGATACACAAATTATTCCTGCGAAGTTTCACATCATTTATACCACTGAATGACGCTCTAGTAGGCCTCATACAGAGACGCCTCTCAATCAGGAACTCATTAATCTACACAGCATTGTGGATTTCTTTGTTTAACATAACATTTTACTTCCTAAAAATTCAAGTTCAATTCAAGTTCCTTCAAGTTCAATTTTCATTCCAAGACATTAAATTTTATTAGATATCCTTTTATTGGGAACTTATTTTCTATGTTATACAATTCATTTATGATAATCTTGAGATTTGATAAGCACAGTGTCATTGTCACTATCGAGTGCACTGGAAAGACGAAACGCTAAGAAGCATAAACAGATGGTATATGTCATTTACTACTTAAATTATGAGATCAATGGTGCTATGGCCTATTAGTTCAGTTACAGTGACTTTTCCGATTCGCTCGTGCAAATTCCAGCAACACTGGTTGTATGGCTTCATTTGTTTCCATCTGAGCAGTTGTAACTACGCAGCTGGGAAGAGATTACTTTCACGCGACGATGTTTGATGATTTTAAAAGTAGGTTGAACGAGTCGCAGAGTCTTAAGCCTTTGCAACGAACTTTCGCTGGACGCTGCTCTAAGCAATAATTTTTCAGTAGTTTAAAAAATACCGATGAGGACGAACTTCACTGAAAAAGGAAGAGAAGGTGGGGGGTCCAGCGACCACACTGAGAGGAAAATATCGCCTCTTTGAAAAAACTGTTTCGCGAAAAATATCCAGTGACATTTGAAGACATTGAAGTGGCACTGCAGACTGGATCGCCGACTTCGATTTTCCTGATTCAAAGATAATCACCCAAAATCTACACGATTTTCTTCAAATCAACCTGACAGGTCCTCAGAATTTGACAAATGAGCAAATGAGTATACGCGATGAATGGCTCAGATGTTAAATGCTAGTCAGATTCAGTTAAAGTAATTCTAAACAATTTTGGTGCTTTTATAGGTAGTGAAACGTGGATTTACCTCTTTGATCCAGATTGTGAGCGTCAGTCAACGTCAGTCAGTGGCGATTTTTCCTGCTAAAAATTCACTAAAAAAAGTGAGGTAGCCCAAAAGTATCGGACAGAAAATATTAGGAATTTTCCTCTTCCTTTTCCTCTTTATGTCCGGACTGTTCCTTTGGAGGAAAAAAGGTCCCTTACTGCTCAGTGCTACACAGCAGCATGTCTACCAAAAGTTTCGGAAAGCTTCAAGAACGAAGATCAAGCACAGGACTGCCAAGAACAATTTGCACCATGACAGTGCATCCACCCCACAGAGGCAAAATTTATAACTCTACATTTCTAACCTGGACCCATGTAATTATTCCTGGTTTCCTTCGACAAAAAATCGCCTTCGTCAAAGAAGGTTCTCCAGCCATTTAGAAGCCGTTTATGGCTGCGAACGTGAGCTTACAATACTCGATTAAAGTACGTGGAAAGAGGGTTTTCAGAAAAGGATTCTGACAATACAAAAATGCATAGAATGTCATGACAACTATCTTGAGGCGCGATAGTTTGATACGTAATACTTATGCGAATAATTCCCATACGTAATATGGGAATTCAAAACCATTTCAAGTTTCTTAATTTTTGCGTGCCTCAAAACATTCATAGTGTTAACAGTGTTCTTAGAAGTTAACAGTAACATAGTGTTCTAAGAAGTTAACAGTTACGGGGCATGCATCTGAACCTGATTAATTGAATTAAAGTTGGCAAAACTAAGGTTCAGGTAAGAACAAACGGACGGTATCCTGGCATAAGTACAGAAGTGTTCAAAATTTGAGTAATCTCAAAAGTGAAACAAAATTTGAAAATTTTTTGTATCGAATGAGATATATGATTTTTCGATCAGCTGACGAGACTTGAGAAATGTGATGAACGTTTAACTGAGAAATCAAATCCTTCGATTTGCTTTTTTCATACAATAGGCAGATGTTAATTGATATTAACACAGTATAGGAACTACCGCTGTTATCTTCAGAATGGAAAGTACGTGTAAACTTCAGGATAAACTATTAAAATTGTTGAAACTATAAATTAGTAGGAACCTGCTTCTGTACACATAACCGCCAATTTCAAATGACTGCTGACGTCGTGTGGTGTGTATCAACGCAGCGTTTTATTTACTCAGTGTTAAGGAATACACCTAAGAATAATAAACACAGATTATTTCAAGATGCTATCAATTAACATTTAGTTTTTGTATATAGCTTTACGGTTAGAAAAACACCGAAACCAGCTGTGGGATGGGACACAAAAATACTCAATATGTCGTTCTGAAAACATAAGGCATCTATGTCCTTAAAATTTAATACACAAGTTGATAACAAAATGATGGGCTCTCACGCGAAGCAACAAATTTACCAACATCAGCCTCCACTTATAAAGCTATCAGAAATCTACACTGTACGTAGAAAGCAGCGTATATGTTAACTATGAACTATGAAAAAATCCCTACCAAAATATGCATTTATCATGAAATCCAAGTTCAAATAATAACAATAATACTCAGTGATAATAATAAAAATCTGATATTAGCTTTATTACAGGACCCCACTTCTTTAAATAAGGGACTTATTGTCTTCTTCAAGGAATGAACTCGAGTAATGTGAAAAGATCAATAAATTATACAATTAAAGTAGCCTTCTAAAAATCCTGGTGGCGCAGTGGCTAGCGCGTCCGAGGTTCGATCCTTGGGCTGGGCAAGGTTGACTCAGGCTTTTTTCTCTCCAGAGGGTCGATAAAATGAGTACCAAGTTTGCTTGGGGACTAAATTCCGGGAGTCCTGCAACAGGCTGACAACTTGTCCAGGCAAAGATGCACAAGCATCCTGGAGCCCAGGGTCTAGAAAGCAGATATCAGGGCACTGCCGGCCATGCCTCTCTATGGACTGTTTGTGCCGCCGAGTTTAGTTTAGTTTTAGTTTAACAAGCTTCTAACTCCTTCACTTTCCGCTAGCTCTTGTAAGTGTGTGCCGTTTTCCTTCTTCACACAAACCACTAAGTACTATGAGAGAATGTTAAAATTAAATTATTCTCTGGTTTTAAATTAGCAATTTTCTTAAATAACTCAATTTTCTTAAATATTTTTACCTAAAATCTCGAAAATATTTTTCATTTGGTTAAATTAAACAACTCTTACAGATTTAAAATCTATAATTGAACTTACTTCGAATTCAGTAGTGTCACCAGCCCTTTTTTTGTCTTCAATGCCTCTGAACATTTCCTCACAAAACCTAGGTACTATGCCTACAAATACAAAGACATTTAGAAATGTAAAACGTCTAGGCAGTAAGTAAAAGTACCAAATTTTAAATGCAGTTAGTTGTGCAAGGTTATTAACTGGATGATCATACAAAATTCTTTCAAGAAATGTGAAAATACTCCTTTGAAACTAAAATGCACAGCTTTAATTTTTCTTCAAATCATAATCTTTAAAAAATGTCGCCCGGTCGAAATGATGGCTAGCTGAAACCGTTACCCATGCTGATGAACGGACCTAAGTTTAAACCGCTGCTAAAATATGAACGAGTGTCACTGTCAAATATATCATGAGAAGAGAAACGTAAAATATATTGGCCTGAAAGCGATGATGATGCATTGTGGGAAGGGAAAACGCGTGCGAGATCCTGGAATACCACTGTCTGCCATGATGCTTTCGAACAAAGATACTACGCCGGAAAAAGCCATATTGTCATAACTGAGCAAACAGGTCTATGGCCAATAAAAAATACATTTACCTCCTTCCACCTGCAGGTTTCTTCACTTTGTTCGATGGATACGCGATAAGTCAGAAGAAAATCGCTAAAAAAATATTTTTTTCAATTTGCATAGTAACCAAATTTGAAGAAAAACAAGCCGATGTGATTTTTTTTAAATTTTAAATTAAACAAAAAAGCATCTTTAGTTTGGTATAGATTTTAGATACTCTCCGACACGGTGTCTCCAGACTCGAATCCGACCACCGTGGTGTTGCAGACAGAAGAGTGACTCGTCAGTAAAGACAATTTCGTTCCATTCTGCCGTCC
>KL868936.1:0-12102 GCA_000611955.2 Stegodyphus mimosarum | reverse complement strand
TTATTTAACTCTGACATGGAAAGTGCGTGGTGGTCACATTAATGTGACTGGACTGTGTATATTCACATACAAGTTAACAAAAGAGATTGTTCTTAATGCAAAATTTCGTAACTTATTTAATAAAAGTTAATAAATTCTGTAACTTCAGATTTTTTATTAAGATTTTTATGATACTATAAATTAATTAGCTGGATTTATAAATTTTCTGATGAGTTTTGCGTGGTCGTTTTTGAATGGAAATGAAAATGATATAAACTCAGTTAACTAAAATCTTTGTAACATCGTATTGGTAATAAATGGATCACTGAAATATGTTCGCGGGCTACACAAATTTGCTTCGGTGGCGATCAGCAAGCAGCAAGTTGAGACCACTGACCTTGGGAGCCCATGTGGAGGATTATCAGTGCTTTTAACCTTGCAAAAAGCTTGGGAACAGTGCTTGTTTCTTAGAGAAATGTAGCACACATTTCTCAATAATTTTACTTTCGTGAAGCCTTCGAAACGGTTTTTATATTACAAGAAATCCTTATATAAAATGTCGCAATCTTTTTACCTTTGCGAAGCCTCGAAATAAAACCCATATCCCCATAAACCGCTACAGACATTTACCAATATTTTTAGCTTTACAGGGTCCGTGAAACGGTGTTAAAGGTTTTGAAAAGCTCTATCCACGAATGTAAATCAAAATGTTTTCTAATATTTTTATCCTTGTGACAAACCTTGAAATGATATCCATATTCTACTAGGAACCTATTTAAATTTCGTAATATTTGGCACCTTCTTGAACCTTACCCTTATGTACTAGACTGCATTCTTAGGAACTCATATATGATGTTCAGAATATTTTTGCCATTAAAACGTTATCGATATATTAGGGAACCTCTAACAGTTTTTTTTAACATTTTTACTTTTGCTGAGCGCTCGAAATGCCTAAGCTTTCACAAGTACAACTGGCTAGACTTCTACTCGGCGTCATATGGGTTATGATTTTCTTCACCCTTTCATCTGAGCGGCTTGCCATAAAATTTGCGCAGACCTCTGGACTGAGCGACTGCGTGAACAAAACAAGGTACGAAGGAAAGGAGCAACATAAATCTAACTGGTATTTAATTATATTTGGATTTCTGTCGTATATGTGGCGAAACTCTTCAGTTAGTTCTCATAATTACTTTCATCCGATCTTAAATGAACTTGCTTTCAGAATAACTGTTTCATACCTCATATGCCTTACAAATTTATTACCATTATTCTTTCAGAAGCATTAACATTTACTTCTTTTTTTTAGATTTGGGAGAAGTGGAATCGATGACTTTAGATGTGCAAGTTCTACATGTGGGTTCCGTGCATCCGAAGCACGTGAAGCCTGTACCAGATATGCCTAATTTTGTTGGCCACCTACAACACCTCATCTTTAACAGAAAACATTACTTGGACATGGCACACAGCGGACAGATTGCAAATTTTGAAGTAGAATATCGATTATTAATCCAAATCTTTTGCAAAAAAAATATTATATGTTTCAGTTCTCTGTCCTATTAACCATCTATAATTAAATAGTGAAGAATCTGTATGTGTGTATGTATGCCTGTATGCATGTATATATGTTTCTCCCGTTATGGGAAAAGGTGCCACTTACAGCCGTCACATTTGAAACACCCCATCCGAGTTTGGATGTCCCTCGAAGCCCAAGTTTTGAATTTCGAATTCGAATTTTATTTATTTTATATTTTACAATTATATTCCACGTATTAATGCACAGTTATTCGGCAAAGCCTAAGCTATTTAGTTTTGAAATTTAATATGCATGTTGCTAATTAAGAAACTAAGATATTTAAAAGCAATAAACGCTGTCCTTAGTAATATTTTTTAATATTTTAATCTGATTGATTTAAATAGAAATTTGATTGATTTAATTTTCTTACCTAGCTTACTTGCGCTGAAATCTTGTGATTAGGCCATCCAGACTATCTTATATGTATAAAGGGATAACATTGCTTTCATCTCCTTTCTTGCACTGTTTCGTGGTTCTCTGAGAAAAATTTGCCGGGCTTTGGTGCATAGGTAGCAAGAAAAAAGGAATCTGATTTCAGAAATATTAACATATGATGATGATTACAGAATGACCACTGCGTCCTCTATCGTCCTATTCTTCAATGAAAACAAAAGCTAAATGAACTTAAATAAGTACTTGAGCTGATATCAGTACTGTTAACAGATACTGAAAAATACGTACCAAAAACAGCATAAATGGAGAAGGTCTAAAGGAAAGCAATAAGCTGATCCGTATCTCCTATGCTTTAATGTTACGAATTTTGTACTTGTAATTCTAAATTAGAATTATAAGTAAAATTCTTGTATTTCTTTCGTAATACGAAAAATGTCGGTAAGAATACGGGGTTACGTGCATTTAACATTGAGTTAATAGTTATCTCGGTAATTTGGCGAGATATCGCCAAACTGACAACTTACTTTGTCACCAAATTTGGCGACTTATTTTGTCACCAAATTTGGCGACCATTTGGAAGATCGGGGGTCCGAGCTCTGTATCACCGTAATAAGTATTGTCACTGAATAAACGCAATCTATATCTATAGTAGCTGCAACCGTAATTCCACTCTGGTATTGCTTTCCAGTAATTTCGAGAAGCAGGAAGTACTAGAAATATCTCCGCAGCCTGCTGAAAACTATTTAATGCCAAAGAGAGAGCTTCTGCTCTCAGTTGTGAGCTATTAGTTAAGAGTGAGATCGGATTAGCTTTCTCTTTAATGCGCTTTCCATTGCGTTGTGTTTAACGTTCTTAGTATATGTTTTATGGCATCGTTTAACTAAAAGCACGAGTCTAAACCATGACTTTTATGCCAATTATTATCGTAGGGGAAACTGAAAAACAACGATAAATAAATTTAATAATTTTGTGTAAAATAAGTGTAGTTAACTTTTAATCTTTTATTTTTTTAATTACTAGTAACACCTTTGGGGAGATGTGATAAAGCAAAACACATTTTCTATGTGATTCATCGATCTATGTGATCAATTTTTATATTAGTTTTTGAGAAAATTATTTTTTATCAGATCGCCATATTTATCAGATCACTGTATATAGCGAACAAAACTTTTAGTCCTTCGAAGTTTGTTATAGCGGGGTTCGAAAGTAATTTTACATGGTGTTTCGTGTTGAATAGGACAAAACGAATAGCACAGAATAAATTCTGTACTTTGTTTATTAAGCAGAAGAAATTTAATTCTGAAATAACAATTATGCAAGTTTTATTTGGTAACAGCAACACATTTTCCGAATACGAAAAAGCCGCTAGAAGCACTGTTGATCAAAATAGCTCCATCCATGCAGGAGAAAGCGTACTGTGTTTTGGAATACGCCGAAACATTATCTTTTATCGTCGTTCAAATACATTTTCGCACGAAATTTGGTAAAGAACTAACGCATCGTCGCAATGCCGAACGACGGGTGAAGCAGTTTCAGGACATGAGCTGCTAGTGTAATAAAAACAATCCGGAACGAACGGCAGCCAAAACCGAAGTGGTTAAAAAAATTCTTGAAATGTTTTTACGTTGCGTAAAGTATTCTGTGATAGTTTGTAATATAATGTATAGGTTTTGCGAATAGACTTTGTGTTTACGAGTAAAACCACTTTTCACATTTCTCTCAAAGTTAATCGACATGATTTACGATTTGGGGGTCATGGAAAATTCACATGATGTAATGGAACATGAGCGTGATTCTCCAAAGGTAAACGTTTTCTGCGCCATTTCTAAAAGTTGCGTTCTTTTTTCCTTCGTGGAAAAATTGATTAACGGATGCCTTTACCAAGATATGCTTACTAAAGTGGTTGTTTCTTCAGTTGGAGTAAGCGGTTTCCGTCTTCATTCTGCAGCAAGATGGTGCTCCGCCAGTAACTGAACGATAGTTTACCCCATCGCTGGATAGGATTGCTGGGTCAAACGATATTGCATTGCTTTGTTGGCCACCGAGATCTCCAGATCTAACCCCTTGTGGTTTTTTCTTGCGGGTTTCTATTAAGGATAAAGGTTTCGTGCCTCCATTTCTTCAGTACTTACAGCGGACAACCGACGCACCCAAATCGTTAACAAAGGATACTCTATCACGAGTGTGACAGGAACTGAAATACCGCATAGATATTTGCCGTGTCACTACAGGGGCGTACTTAGAACTTAAATAATAGAGCATCTATAGAACTTGGATAACAAGTATGCTTTCGTTTTGTACCATTCAGTATGAAACACCCTGCATTTTATGAATTTATACTGTTATTAAATGAGACAATTAAATTACCTTAATTAAACTCATGAAGTTAATTGTATATTTTGCTTTTTATTAATTATTGTTTTAGAAGGATAGTAAAAATAAATGACGTATGAATGCAATGAACAACATACGGAACTCCTCCTTTAAAAAAACACGGGAAACGGTGAGCATTTTCCAATAAATTTCCTCTTCAAACTACCATATCCAATTAATGATCGTGTTAGAAAGAATTTTAGGAAAGGATCTAAGTTACAATTTTAGCACGGCTAATTAACTAGAATATGATACTTGAAAATATGAATTGTTAATATAAGTGCCAATTAACGAAATGTAAGTGGAGTCATTAGTATATCAACTCGCTCTAGAAAGTACAACAGGAGCAATAATGTAAATTATAACAGAGCCCTGAAGTACTTATAAACTTCATTTGAATATTCTGCTTAATTTTTTTAAATTTATATTTTAAGCAAATACATAAGTAAGAATGTAACATGAAATTCAAATCATTTGTTTTACTCCTATGAGTTGAGAGGCAGATTTCTAAGGTCTTTCAAATATCAATTGCAAAACGCTGTTAGGTCATTTTCCATATTAAAAATAAATGAAACTTGAAAGGATACAGATTTTAACGTCGCATCAAGGGAATTTGGTGAGGTGTTTTGCACTCTCGTTGAGTTCGCAGTCTAGCAGTCTGGTGTTGGACTAACTCTTACTTATAGAACTTTTCCTGTCTTTAATAATAAATGTCCTTTTCTTCGCGCTTACATCCCGTTAAATTCAGTAGTAAAATTACAAAGTTCTTAAAGTAGTTCTTAAAGTACAAAGTTCTTAAATCTTTAGGATTCCCGACAGAATGTTAAATGTTGCCATTTTCAATCTTTTCTCAGCTCATATTATCAGTGTTCAGTTTTTTTAGCAAGATGACCTGCACAGCATTTTTGCATTTATCTTTCTTATTAAACAGCAATTACTTCTCACTTAAGCTACGTAAAATCCAGCAAAATATCAAAGTTTTAAAAAAACAGCCTATTTTTAGAATTCTTGGTACAGTGTTAGTGTTGCCATATATTTTTCAGCTCAGAAGGGCTAATCTCGAACTTCACTTTCGCGCCGAATCACTTTTGTTCGCCGTTCGAATAACCAACGGCTGACTCGACCAACCGCCAGAAATAGTTCTATGAAAAAGAAAAAAAAAGAAATGAATAATACTTTTAATAAATCTGAATAACATTATTTCGCAGCTTCTACTAGTAATTAATAACAGATGTGAAGAACTGCGTTTATTGGTTATAAATATCTAAGTTCTGTAGTCGATAAGAAAAGGATTATTTTGTTAATTAAACATCTTACGGTTCTGCAAATGGCTAAAAACTGGCGCGTGAAAGATAAAAATATTCTATTCCGGGCAGTGGTAACACATTTCTTTTAAACAGCTGAGTTATTTGATTAAATCTGAAAGAGATAACCCAAATATCTTACGCTTTGCCCTATAGGAACACACTTGAAACGACACTTAAACAAAAAAGTGAGGATTGAGATTAGTAGTGTCTCTGGCGTTAAGAAAAAAGATCATTAATACACTGCTTGCTGCCTAACAGCAAAATATGTATTTTCTGCAGAATGCCAGTAGATGGTATGAAAGGTATAATGATAGTTACAATGTCTCGGATTATCTCAAAGTCACTTATATCGAAGTTCAAAAAATTCTGGAAATACGATGGTGTTAATGGCAAATAGTTTCCCCCATATATTGTTACAAATAATATATTATTTGAAATTTCAGTTTCAAATTATGCTGTTAACTTTAAAAAGCGGGTTTTTTTATTTATTTACTTATTTATTTATTTTGTGTGTGTGTGTGTCTGCGCGCATGGTGAAGATGAGTTTCTCTCAAATCAGAACGAATTTTTATGATTGATCTTTACTTTGCATGCCATTCTCACAACTTTCCCAACTGTTTGGTGATCTTCGCAAAAGATAACTTCCCAAATCCTCGTGAATGTTACAAGAAAATGGCTTTCCTGTTGCCAACCAAATTTTGAGAAAATGAAAGCGTTCTGTACAAGAAGTGACGTGGCCACTCGTCCATTTTGTCCTGTGCTGTTGAAATAAACAATATCAGGAGTAAAATGTTGCAGTCACCAACAAAGCGTGTGAGAAAGATGGCTTCCCGCAATGAGAAGTAATGCTCAATCATGGAAATTCGTTCCACTTGTGAAGAATGCATTTCCATCTCGCACCAGACAAAATACTTAGACAAAGCTTACAGCATAAATTGCAGGTGAAATTTCGAAGGATGTATTATTTCTAAAATATAGAAGTGTCATTTTTATAAATATTCTTACGTAAATGCAAATTATCTCGGAATGTTGCATATAATGGAAAGGAGTAAATAAAAATGTGATTCTCAAATGAACATTTTCTTCCGAAGGTTACGGCCAAATTTGGTAAGAAAGACAACATTGTGCATCACCCCGTCACCTTCAAATCCAAATTTACTTTCCTGGGCCTGCCGCAGCTGAGAGCTTACTCCACTCTGAATCTCTACTTCCAATTCAAAACCATGGAACCCAATGGACTTATCTTATATAACGCCGGGAAAGGCCAAGATTTCATTGCTGTGGAGCTTGTCGATGGTCACATTCATTATGTTTTCAACTTAGGAGATGGACCTCGAGAAGTCAGGTCCAATACCAAAGCAACTCTCAACGATAACCAATGGCATGCTGTTACGATTGGAAGACCGGCCGTTCATCAACAAACTCTCATGGTGGATGATATGATAACAAAGGTACGTTGCAAATCTTACTTAGAAAACTTCTTTCCAGTAGCCATTTATTCACTTTAAGTTATCGGCATAATTTTGATACATTTCTATTAACGAGGTGTCACTTTCCAAATGTGCACCGAAGCACCAAATGGGGTAGCCTATTTATATCATGCCATGAAAAACCAAAGCTACTGTATTTCAAAGTTTGTTCTTTCCGAACCAGAAATCTTTGAGCGCGTGACCGTCACTGCTTCAAAGTAACTACTCTCTACATCATTTATGTCTTCGTTTCTCCCACTTCTGTAAGTAAAGTGACGTTACCGAGCTCGAGCTTTGAGAAGAGCCTTTTTTCTCTTGCAATGGCGTTATCGCGCATTCTGGCAGCCTTGATGAGGGCTGCTATCTTCATGTTACCGAACTTAAAAAGCGTGCCGGTACTTAGGGCACCCTTGTGTCTTAGTGAGCGGTAATCAGTTAATCAGTCTGGGAAAAGTATCCCTACCTTTGTGCAAGTTGATTACCCGCTTGCCAAAATTAAGACCTTCAGATGGGCGCTCCATAACCTTAACGAGGGTTGCATTTTTCCTGATATCGAACATGGTAAGGGTATTGGCACACTTGTGTCATTATGCTGAGATACCGTAGTGGCTTGGTGAGCGATGGTCAACTTGCACAAAAGTGCCTGCACCTTTATTGTTCACCAATAATAAGTAGTCGGTAGCTGTTTATCAAGGTGAAGACCTTCACACTTAGCCTCTCTACAACCTTGCTGAGGATTACTTTTCTCGTGATACTGAATTACGTAATAGTGCCAGTATCTTTGGGCCTTGGTGAACGGTGAACAAATTGAAAAAAGATACTGGCATCTTTTCCCAAGTTGGCCGCTCTTCTTAGACGCGTACGCGCACGGAGCTTTGACTTCACCGAAATTTCTTTGTTTGTGACGCGTTACTATGTGTGTATCTTTTGCCCAATTAAAAAAAAAACATGTTTACTCTCGTGCTCTTTCATCTATCTAATAATGTATTTAGATTGATTGTAACACTTGCTGTTTTGAAGATATAATTATTCGCGTCCACCTCAAATAGCGTCGTAATTTCTGCTTTCGCATCAGATTATTATAGAAGGGCGTAATCTTAAGTAGTAACTAAACTATATTATTCTTAATAACTTACCCTAAAATGCCTGTGCCTTTCTTCCTCTTAGGTCAGGAGCGCTGGTCCTAATACCCATCTAGATCTCCAGGGTTTATTGTATCTAGGGGGCGTCAGACGCTCTATGTATGCCACTCTTCCTAGACTCTTGCATTCTAGGCAAGGATTTCAAGGATGCCTTGCCTCATTGGACCTCAACGGGGAAACCGGAGACCCCATCCGGGATGCTCTCATTCCATCAACTCTGGTGACCAAGGGATGTGCAGGTGAATCCTCAAGTTTTATTTCATTTTTATTTTTCATTTGTATTATTTTAATGCCACCGCGATATTAGTATAAGAAATTTTTCTAATGTGCTGTGAAATAATATAGGTCGAAGCAAGTATCATTTCTTCGTTACATTTTTAAATACTTTCTATGATTAGAAATCCTTAAAAATTATAATTGTAATAAAGTGGAATATCATAAAAAAGAAAATAGATATTCGCGCCTGTTTGAAATCCGTACGATGCAATTCATTCGCGTGTGTTTGAAAGTACAGCAATAAATAATCTCTGCTTTAGTTATAGGGTCATGAGTTTTCTTGAAGCTGGAGAAGTGAAAAATATACTTTGCCCCCGCCGGGACTGAAACCTGATCTCTCGGATGCGCTTCGAGTTTGCTTCCAATTACACCAAGAAGGCATACGGAAAGGTGGAAGAAAACTCCTTATATACTCCTCCGTTTAAAAGGGGACTGGGAATTAGAGGACCCAGTCGCCAAATCCTAGTGGTGACGAAATATCGTCTGCCGCCTTTTAGTTCGGGGACCACATATAGAATCATTAGGTCATTTTTTATGCTGGAGAAGTGAAAAATGTGTAGTGCTCTCGCCGAGACTCGAACCCTGGAATACGCGTCGTGTGTAGTTTCAGCTACACCATGAAGGCATGTGGAAAAGGAGGGAGAATATTCCTTACAAATTGATTCGATTTATTTAATTACGGCAATGCACTCGAGGGCTATCTACCTAAAGAGACAGATACTTTCGCTGGCGGAGGACTTTCTAAAAGGAAACTGCCTCCGTACACGTTAAACGTGGGGAAAAAACACGAAAGCGCCGGTACAGCCAGCCCGCTCGCCAGGCTTCGAACTTTGGACCGAGTTACCCGCGTTCAGCGAGTTTATCGCTAGGCCTCTGGTGGACCTTAATCTCTGTTTGATGCCAGGACTGTAAATTTTATTAAAAATCAAGATAAAAAAATTGAAGACATTTGAATGAAGGATTAGTGGTAGAATTGTGGACGTTTTCTACGTTCTAAAAGTTAAAGAAGTGTGGTTATTATGCTTTTCTAAACAGCGCCGTTTGTGACAGGTTAATGGTTAAGGTTATAAATATTTCGAAAAATTTTTAATTATTATACGAGTAACTTATGTATTATCGTAACTTATAAAATTATTACAACTTATAAAATTTTTGCCATCACCTTACGGTAGATGTATTTTTACGCATGCAAAGTTTTTATTCGAAATTTCGTAAGATATACGGGAATTTATATCGTGGTGTGTCTTGAAATTTGGCGTAATTGTTATAACCAATAATAATAACAAATGTGGTTTACGCAGATTGTTAAAATTATTTCAAAGAATAAAGAATGGACTTCCCCTCGCGCACAGTAAAAGTGAAAAGAAAATAGGTTACCATAAATTAAGAATTTTGACGAGTGAATTATTCTCGGTGGAAAGTGAAAAAAATTTCTCCAAGATAAATATTTAAATATCACCAAAAATTTCTCAACACATTTTATAAAATTTAATTTTTAACCGCAATTTTAGTAGAATAGAAATATGGAAAACATTTGCGTGTCATTTCAGAAAAAATCTGGTTTCGTGTCCAAATAAATATGTTAAAACAGTGCCACATAGAAATTTAATATATATCATAAATTCACGCTTTCGAGACATGGAAAAAAACGTAAGTAAAACGGGAGATATAGAACAGCCCCATTGTTTATTTATGTATTCGTTTAATTTGTGAAGAGTGTACAACCACTATTTACGGTTTCAAATAACTAAGATTTGTTCGACAATATTTTCCATTAATAACTTGTTAATAGTCATTTTTTATTGCATTTTCAATGCCTGGCTGACGTTTCTAGTGAAAATGAATTATAAAATCCGGCATTCCGAGGAATTCCTGCAGAGATAATATCGGCAATGCTGCTCTTTGAAAGAAACTATTAATAGTAAAAATTCAAAGAGAATTTCTATGCTTTTGTTTTTTATTTCTAAACTTTCATTTACGTGATATAGCATTCTATTCTTTGACTTTCATTTTTTGTTTTTACAGCAGCGTTTTGTAAAGATTTTTTCCTCCTCCAACAGGTCCTATTACAAAGTGCAGCCATTCGGCCTGCGCAAACCATGGTGTCTGTGTACAGATGTGGAACAACTATGCCTGCGACTGCGACATGACGTCATTCTCTGGACCCATTTGTGCGGACGGTATATCATTAATCTCCTTTTATATAGATAACTATTTTATAATGTCATGACAATAAAAATATATATTGTTAGGGAATCAAAGTTTAATGACGTCTAAAAAACCACGGGATAAAACTGTAACCGATGTCGGTTAATCAAAAAATTAGGTACAATAAGTTCTCTTTTTTTAGGGTGAATTAATAAAAATAACAAAAACCAAACCCGAGACTAAAAAAACAATAAAAATCATTATAAAAAGGGTTTATAAAGAACCATTTGGCAAATTGTTTCGGAAAAATCTCCCTACTCTCGATGTTAACCGTCATTCGACAAATCGTATCAGCATCGCAAGAGAAATAGCTAAAAATACATTACAAAATGCATGTCTGACTCGTTAAATAAGGGTTATAGTATACAGTAAACACTATACATTCTATACTGAAAACAATAGGTTACTGTTATTCTAGAGCTTTGATTTTATTTTAAAAATATCCGAGAATTGCACGAACTCTGTCTTACGTTCCATATTAAATAAGGACTGTATGACGCATAAAAAGGAACTGAACATTTTCCAGAAATTTATTTATCCCCTGGAGAATAAAACATTTTCAAAACAAAAAACTGTTCTTGAAAATTATTTTTGCGCGTCTCGCCCCACATATACTTTCCAAGATAAGAATCCTTTTTCCTCTTTCATTGTAAATCATAGAAGAAACGTAAATCTCATTATGGCGTGCGTACATGTTCGTAATAGATTGAATGCACACACAATCGATAATAGCTTGATAAAATTTATTTTGCCAAAAAGAAATTTATTTTACCAAAGGAACTGCAACTTTCCACAAAAATAACTCTTCTGAGTATCACAGAGCGCAATCAGTAGTTACACTTATTACACATAACTAGTAAGAACGTTAAACACAACGCAATGCAAAGCGCATCTAAAAGGGGAAGCTCTCAGGGATATCTCAATACTCCAAATTCAGCTCTGAACTGACAACTAACAACTACTGAGGAACCGATGCTCTCCCCGCTCTTGTAAGTTTTTCCTTGACGCCGAGAAATCTTCAGTACCTTCCACTTCACAAAACTACTGGATGGCATATGAGGTCGGATGCGGTTACAGTTACATATCTAAAGTAATTGAATTTATTCAATCACAACACAAATTACAGTTATACAGGGACCGAACCAATATGTCGCCAATAGATCACAAATTTTGGTGACTTTGGGAGATTTCTAACCAAATGCGGCGACAAAATGAGTCGCCAAAACCTTCGCCATCTTGGGGATATCTCTCGAATATAGTGGGATAATCATTTACTCAATTTTAAATAGACTTGCTCCTGTGCTGCTACTTTTCCGACAAAGCTTCGCTTCTTTAGATTTCCATGTTACATTATTAAAAAAAAAAAAAAAAAAAAAAAAAAA
>KL868935.1:0-12043 GCA_000611955.2 Stegodyphus mimosarum | reverse complement strand
TGGGGAACCGGTTGGGTTGTTGAATGTCCTCGTTTGTGGTTTGGATTGAGGCATCTCTTAATAACATAGGGCCACAATGTGGCCAGGCGAGTTAGATGTACTCTGGATCGTACCATCTAGAGAACACGTTGTATAATAGAATCATCAATTCAAATTTCTACAAGCTCACATAATTTACCACAATTTCAGAAAATTTTTACCTAATACATGAATAAAGAAAATAAAAGAAATACAAAACTATGCGTAGGAGTGAAGATGCTTATCACGGGAATTAATTAATTCTTAGTAAATGAGTAGCATGTAAGGGCAAACAAAAGTCGCTTCAAGAGTATCGTAGTTAAGATAATTCTCGACACAGGTAATTATTGGTCTTGTATTTCTCGAAGAAATATTAATTGCATTTCTGATTCATTTTCTTAATTTTTATCACGCAAGCGGGGCTGGAGAAGGTTGTTAATTTTGAGATTTATTGTAAAGTTTATAGCCTTTATCAAATACAATTTTGGCTGAGTTTTACTTCAGTGCTTAACTAAATTTAACATGTAACCTCTAAACTCTTAGCATTGACGCCACATTCTTTAAAAGTATTTTAGCAGCCAAACATAAATAAATTTCTTGGTTTGGTACTGCAAATTTCAAAGATAATGTCATTAAGATCAAGGACAAATGGGCTAGCTGGAAGCTCAAGAATAATTCTTGGAAAACACCGTTATAAATTATATAACATCATACAAGCCAAAACAGTTATTTATATAGCTGGAAGAGAAGCACACCACAAAAAGGTCAATTCAAAAACAGGCAAAATATTAAACTTAAATGCGTTTGAATAAAGTTCTATGTATGCATTTGATTAGGCTTTTCATCAGGAGCATTTCGTCTATATACCGTGTCCTCGATTCACTCACTTAAGTATCTGTAGTAAATCAGCTATTGTCGGTAAACGGTATCAGAATCCATTGACAAATGCAGGTTCTGCTATAAACATACTTTATATTAAAAAAATTAGAAAAACTTCTTCAGCTTTTTATGTTGGCAGGGACTGTTGAATAACTTGCGGTGGTGTCTTAGCTGAAAAGAGATTTTGTTTTAGACCAAACACAGTTTATTTTGTCGGCTCAGTACTTCTCGGTATATACATCACATAAGAACATTTAAAGAGAAAAACGAATGCTTAGTTGCTATTTCGTGAGTACTACAACACGCTGCCTATTTCTGAGCTGCGTTAGAAAAAATGGACAGATACTCAAGGAGGCTTGACTCTGCATTTCCTACATGCTTGTTTCCGAAGGATGAAGAAACGTAAATAACTAACAAATATGGCGAACTGCGTTGGACATCCCTTTTTTCCCTTTCGTTGGACAATCTTCAAGGCTACTGACTATGACTTTAAAACAACGGCTGTTAAAGATTATACTTTTAAATCTTATAATCCATTTCCTTGGATATTTGTTTAGATACTTGCGATTCAAAATTAAGATTCAGGACTTAATGCTATCCATTCCTTCAGTGAACACAATTTAAGGTTATACCTCTGCTTCATCAATTCTACGTGTTCTGTAATTTAATAATCGAAACCGCTAGTTTTAATATTATGATAATATATATTCTTACTGTTTTCAACAATCTATGTTCGTTAATATTTTCTTCTAAAATTAGAAGTTTTGAATATGTTCTTAATGTTTTAAGAGCAAAATATGAAATTTTTGGATTTAATTTTCTATGTATAGCGAAGAAAGATTAAAATTTAAAATATTATATCATGTTTAGAAGTTTTATGGATTATTTCAGAAGAATGAAAACAGCAAAGTGGACTTTCTTTTCCGTCTTGCAATTACTATAAGGACTTAAATTTCAAGTTATCTAAAGTATGGAAATCAGTTACAATATTTCTCTTTCAAGGAAGCTAATTTACGTGGTGTCCGTTAAAACATAAAGTGGTATTAGATATTTAATAATATGCAATTTTATTTTTATTGTCATGGCAATTTAATAATTTTTATCTTTGTTATTATGGAAATCAGATGAGTGCAAGCACCCATATCTCTTCCCATACACTCCCACACCCAAAAGATAAAATGCCACATCAACAAAAAAGAGGTAAAAAAAAAGAGTAACGTGGGTTAGGATCCGACTGATGCTTGATCTGAGTTGACTGTACGTATTTTCCCGAACGAATCCGAAACAAGCAAATAGTACCTCTTCCCAACAACCAACTGTCACAAGTATTTCTTTTACATTTATTCTTAAGACAGGCAGACCTTCTGCGCTTTACCAAAAACAGCTATTGAATCTGAAAAACATTATACGAATCTGAAAAACGAATTAGGGTATTATACAGTTACAAATGAATAGTATGATTATATAATATCGACATTTACTATTGTATTTGTCAGATAGTGATTATTATAAAGAGACATATGTTATATTTGAAAACTTATATCTTTATTTGTCATATCTTATTCGAACTGATAAGTGTGATTTATGAAAACTAAAATGGTAAGTTTGCAGGCCATTTCATCATATTTTTCGTTCTTGTATTTCTGAAATAAATGATAAATTTTAAAAGTTGATTTGTACTTCAATCACGGAAAGCGGAAAATATTCTCAGAGGAACCGTGATCAAATCAATCAAAGGAATGTGAAAGGAAACGAAAGATCAAACGCCTTTCTTTGCTGTCGTCTACACTAGAACTATTATTCTGGAAATGATCAGTCCTGATACGCTAGTGCATTTTCTTGTTCAGGACATTTGCTGATTGCTACCTTTAATCATCATCTTTTATATCTGCTGCAATCTCTCTAGAAGAGGCAAGTCCAAGAAAAAAAGTCCATGTCTCAGCAGATGGGACTTTCTAACTATTCGTCTTTATTATTAGATTTGATGCCCTTTTATGGATTTCGCTCTTATTTTATTTGGATGATGGATTATTAAGCAGTTTGTATACAATTAGGAAAAGAAGGAGAAGAAAATTTGGCAATAAATTTATCAAAAATATATGCGATATTCAAATGATGCCATTTATTTTTTATCAATACGTCGTTATATTTTTAATCGGAGTAGGAGACCTGTAAAATGCGCAATGCCCTCGATGGGATTCAAATTCCGGATCTCTCGACTGGTAGTTGGAGGGGCTTCCAGTTGCACCACGAAAGCATACTTGTTTTATAATGAATATATATGACATTTTCATATTGTATGCAAAAGTAAGGTAATATTGAATAAATCTCTGTTCGGTAGGTGATTTCACGTGCCTGCATCCTTTACTGAAATCCATTAGTTAAAATGTTTTAATGTGCTTTTTACTAAATTATTTACCTTTAGTTATTGAGCTACCAAACATTTTGTTTATTTCAAGCCAATTTTTGCCGTTCATGAAAACGATGTAAAGCTCACTAACTAATATTTCTACTACTATTTCTAGAAAACAATTTCTGAAAGAAGAAACTTAAGTCTATTAATAGGGTACTGTGAGTTTTTAAATTAATGATTTCAAAAAGAAATATTTCTTTTGCTAGAGTTCAGGCTTTTAAACTTTATTTTTGCACGAGTTTATCAAATATAGTAAACTCTTACCGGACACAGATTTGTGGAAGCCGATTTAGCGTATATGCGTCACCTTAATTAACTCCGTTTACTGTATTTACTCCACTCTCTGGACCACTTATTGTCTTATTTTTATCTTAATTCTCTCCATTTTTCCAATGTTAGAATTTTAATTATATTCTATATGCTGAAGAGTGTCGGCTGTTTTAGTCTTCTTTAATGACTAGTTTGAATATTTATTCACTCAGGAATTCAAACCTTGCCTAAATCAGCCAAACCTGAAATTCAGTGTTCTTCTAATTCTTGATAATGTTCCAGGACACGATTATAAGGCCCTCACAACAATCCTTTCAAATGTACATGTTTTATTCCTTCCATCGGACACCACCTCCTTAATCTAGCAAACGAATCAAGGAATCATAAAATCATTCAAAACCCGGTATATCTTTCAAGTTTATATCTCTGCAAGTAAAGCATCACATGAAAAAGTGTAGGACATACTAATGGCATTTTGAAAGCAATTCAACAGAAGACAGACATGAAAATGATTAAACTCCCATAGTAACAACTAAATTCATCAACAATGAATGCTTGCTGGCATCAGCACTGCTCAGAAGTTGTCAGTAATTTTAAAGCATTTCAATCGACTGAAAATAAAGCCAAGGAAACCATAAAATTGCAAATGCAATAGGACACAAAATATTTTTTAGCTATGGTAGAAAGAGAAATCGAAGAATTAGTTGAGAATTACAATAGTGAAATGAAAAATGAAGAATTTGATGATTTTATACGGGGAAAGCAGAGACAGTGAAGACGATAAAGAGCTTTTAACACGTAAGAATTTGAATCAGTTGCTAAAACGCGTCAGAGGAACTGTCTGAGTTTATAATGGAGATTGACTCAAATGAAGGAAGAAGAGATTAAGTTATGACACGTTGAAAAACATTTGCATTTTTTACAGCAAAACGTTTAATGTGTAGCGTCAGACAAAACCTACGAGCTCTTTAAACAAGTAGTTGCATCATATGCCTACTTACTAAGCTATAACAGAAATCTTTCCTGTTAATATTTGTTTAATTTTCCTCTTTTAATTATTATAATACGTAGATTTGTATAAATACATAATTTCTTAATCTGAACATAATATCTAACACGCTTTTTCTATAGAAAGTTTATTTTGTACCACACGATTTTGCCTTACTCGCAATGCTTTAACGACGTAACCCCCGCGCTCTGCAAAGTTTTACTGTATTTCCTAATTGCGTTTCTTTAGCATTGGTTCAATAACTTCGAGATTATAATCGTAAAAAAAAGGAAGTCAGACTTAGATTTTCTTTTAGAACGTTTGTTGTTTCTTTCGCACTTTTGTTTTAAAATAATATCGTGCATTTTTCATAGTTGTTGCAAACAGATGTCATACTTGAGGTACGAACTTAATATTTCGTTCTTGAAGATAGTTCATCATCAGAAATATTCGTAAACCCAAAGAAGTTTTCTCATATGAACTAATGTAAAATGAATCAATTTGTTCCCGGATCCCAAATGAATGCGTAGAAAAAAGTACTTTATATGCAGGATCGCTGTGATGACTCTCTGATGTTTCTCTGATGTTTCACAGAGTTTTCGACAACAAACAACTATAGTGAAACTTTAGTTGACGAACGTAATATTTCGTTCTTGAAAGATAAATCATCATCCGAAACATTCGTAAACGAAAAGAACTTTTCTCATATTAATGAATGTAAAATGAATTAATCTGTTCCCGGACCCCCAAAGAATGCTTAGAAAAAAGTACTTTGCGTGCAGGATCGCTTTGATGATATTTTGATGATTCTCCGATCTTTCACAGAGGTTTTGAGAGCAAACAACAACAGTGAAACTTTGGTTCACGAACTTAATATTTCGTTCTTGAAGATAGTTCGTCACCCGAAACATTCGTGAACCAAAAGAAGTTTTCTCATATAAACTAATGTAAAATGAATTAATCTGTTCCTAGATTCTAAGTGAATGCTTAGGCAAAAGTACTTTGTGTGCAGGTTCGGATTGCAAAACCAATGGAATTCATGAAATTTAATACATACACATTAGTTAGCATAATGCATTTAAGAAATAAAAAAAATTGAATGGAATTTTATCATATCTTTACGAAGGAAAATTGAAGCCCTGGAAATCGACGCCGTAAGTAGAGAAAGATGGTGAAAAAGACAAAAGTGTATAATGCTGTTGTTTGAAAGGGAAATTTTATTTGGTAAACATATATTTTATTTGGTAAACCACTACATTTCCATTTTTTTTCTTACATAGCTCTCCTCTACTCATCGCTGAACATTTATCCCATTCAAAAATATCCCGTGTTAATCTTTGCATCTTGTTCTACTTCGCACAAATTTCGGGGACCAAATAACTAAGAACATCGTAATTTCCATCTTCTTCTTAAGAAGATATTACCTTCACTGACACATTTTGGAGTATCATCTGTTGCCGATTTACTTTTTAGTCATTCGAGATATCTTTCGTCATCCAAAACATTTTACGTTTAGAAAATGCGTTCGTGATCCAAGGCGTTCGTGAACCAAGGCTCCACTGCATTAGAATATTCCTTCATTTCTCATTTTATCCTAAGTTTTCCTGAATTTTCATAAACTTCTCCAAATTGCGCACTTTAATTTGACATTTTTACTTTTGGCAATACAATTTAGTGAGAGAATACCAGATTAGGCAAATGAGGACTATGATTAAAGATAACTACTTTTTCTTTTTGCACAAACCGCTTCGCAACAGCTTAGCAGCAGCAATATCATTGCAAGAGAGAAAATCACCTTGCAACAAAAAGTAATTACCTCATTAAACCTTTTTTCAACCTGCTCACTTGATTCTTTTCAGTTTCTGCTCTCCAAGTATACAATCCTTACAAATCACGCAACGAGAATAAGAAAACATCGCTGGAATAAAACTGAATCGAGATTTCTGTAAATGATGTTTACGTGACCAGGTTGGAATATTTAGATATTGAGCAGTTCAGTATCTGAGTATGTAACAGCATCTATCGGCTGTACAAAATGAAGCAATCCATTTAAACCATGTTAGTTATATCTTGCTATCATTCGTCATTTTGCTAAAATCTGTCGAAAACATTCAGTCTAAAACATTACAGTCGCAGTTGGCATAAATAAAAAATATGTAGTGTTCCTAGACTGTGCTCTTGGTTCAGTTCCTAGAACTGATATGACGCATTTTATCGCATACAGGCGCATTTTGTGTGATACTGTTGCATTTCTATAGCACTGTTTATGCAAAAATCGCTTAAAAGATTAAATTTTCGCTCGGATAAGGGCATTCATTTAAATGTGGATAAACAAAAACTGAATAACTAAAAGGTAAATAGAAGGCTCACAGAATTCTTGTCTCCTAAAACTAAGAAATTCAATCCTAGATGCGAATTCTCCCCTCGGTTAAGAACCCCTACTCTATTATGTTGATGGTGATGTCAACAGGTCTCTCTTCTTTAGGACAAAAAACGTTTTATTGCAAAAATAGGAAGAATGATATACATTTTATGTAGACAATAATGGGTGGAGCAAAGAGAAAACCAATGTTATGCCATATTTTGAGGAAAATAATAATGAAACGTGAAAAACTAAGATATTATAATTATGAAAGTGTCAGAAAGAAACGGATTACACTTTCCGTCGTTAACTAAAGAAGATAAATTTTGTGAATGTGAAAATATTCCAAAAATTTCATTTTACTAAACACGAAAAAGCTTTATGAATAATTTTCCCAGAACCAAAAGTAAAATTGTGATGAAGTATCCAACTATGATTAACCATTAAAGGTTAATTTATTTCTTATTTATAAACATATGATACGTGTTCCTTCAGGCGAAATTTAACCCTCTTTTAATTTAGCCTATATATGGGAAGGCGCACTAACAAAATATACTGTGTTGTATTTAGTTGATAATAAGAACCTCTTACACATTAGGATAAATATCAAGAATTAAAAATGTATATGAACATTAGATGAGAGTATTGTGCTGAGAAGAATTCATTTAACTCTGATAAGAATGAAAGGTAAACTACCTAATTAAATGTAATTTTTGCCATGCTTTAGAAAGATAAATTATGGAACGTCAGTTACGTTCTGTAATATTATATTTGTTTTCAAGTATACCAACCACCACTACAGTGGATGCAGGGCAAAACTGAAATCATTAGATATGACTATTATAATTAGCAATAGTTAAGTAGCTTATATGAACTATAATTAGTCTTGTATGGATTATTTAGTATTTCAACAGCGTAATTATGCTATAGAACTATACAGAGTGTGGCACTTGGAACTCCTTGCTCATATTCTAAAATTTCATTTAGGAAAATACTAGTCTTACTAATTTTAGGACTAAACATCTAGCGGGAAAGAAAAAGAAAAGAAGATCTGGTATTCGAATAAATACGCTGAATTTCCGCAGAAAAATCAGAGATAAGCTAATGTTACTTATTCGACTAATTTGATATTTTACATTGACGTGTTTCGCATTTGATTTAACTAGATGTCTCAGTGAAAAGACTGAAAAACTCTTTTCTTTCATCTTGATCATTAAGCTGATTTACAACTGCAAGGAAGCTACTTTAGATTCCAAGCCACACATTAAATTGGTAATTTTAAGTTCGAGTACACAGCTAGCGCGACAAGAACAAAAGCCCAAACATCAAGGGACTTGTTTAGACGATTCTCTAGTCTAGTGAAATCAATTAGTGTGCTTAACAAATTTGACATTCACTGATTCAGAGAAATCCGACTCGCTTGATTACCCAGACATTTTCCAAATACTTCACGTTATCTAAGCATGATCCCGTGCAGTTCATTTTAAACTAGGCGGCAAGCAGCTTTACCATTCTCTTGACTTCTAATTAATCTGTTCGTTGAATTCCCAATTTGAGTGAATTTCTATTACGAAGCTGGCATTTATTTGTTTCAAAAATAGCCTTATTTTTAAAAGCGGCAAATATTTTTGTTGAAGGAAATATGAGAGGACCGTATTAAAATAAAGGTTCAAATTATCAGTTTCTGGTTTTCCTCCAATCGACATTGCCATTCTTTATAATACTGTCTTTAAGGAAAATTTCTCTGCTTTTACCTCTGGTCATGATTGTGTTTCTCTGTTGTTCCTCTCCCTTAGAGAGAGATGCTGTTAATGTTATTCAATTTAGCAGTAACATCGCAGATGATTTTTCTGTAACATGTTACACTGATGGCAGTTAAATTAATGGCAAAAGTGGATTCGCATTTGTTGTCCTCGCAAATGTCTTGAATTGGAGCACTTTCAGTTAAGAATTCAAAATGAATTCACGGTTTTTATAGCTGAACGTCTGAGTTTAAACTTCGTCATCAAATGGATCTTTGATCCAAATAGTGCTTTTTAAGATTACATCATTTGTAGCGATTTCCTTTCGTCTCTGGAGACCCTAAAATATATTTCTTGTCCAAATAAAATAATCGTCGAGATTCAAAGACAACTTAAAATGCTGACAGTTAAAAACATTTCGGTTGCTTTTACATTTGTACATGAACATACGGGTGTTGTTGGGAAAGAACAGGCCGATTTTCTTGCAAACACTGCCATCAAGCGCGATATTAACATTCTTGTGATTATCCCTAAATCCTAATTTCGAAGTCAAACAACAAAACGTCCTGTGAAAATTTGCAAATATAACCCTGATTTTTGTTGTTTGACTTCGAAATTAATATTTGTTCGGCGTGTTATTTTACTTTAATCCCAAAATCCTTTTATAAGGTCTTGAATGATGAAACTGTGGAGTCGCTTAATCAACAACACATAAGTTCAAATAAAGGTAACTTAACTAAGAGATTTTTTCCTTTCATCAGTATGAGATTATCATGTCATAATTGTTTTACAAATTATAAAATGACTAAATTTCTTAATGGCCACGGAAACTTTAAAAGTTATCTGAGTATGTTTAAGTTGACTCCAGAGATTTTTTGTGTTTGGTTTGGTTTATAAATTATAGCAAAGCGCGTGAGGCTATTTGCTAAATATATTTTTTATTTATTTTTAGAATGCCTTCGTGAAGGACATTCTAAAATAACCTGACTCGTATACACGTGTTACACATTGGGAAAGTAACGAAAACACCTATTCAGTCCGCCCATTCGCCGGGAACCGCTGACCGAACTGCCAGTGTTCAGCGACTTTCTCGCTTGAAACTTTTTATGATTGCAGCATCAGTGGTGAGAAAAATGTTGAACATGTGCTTCTTCTATGTTCCAACTATGGCGGTGAAAGAAAGATCTTGAAAGTGGCACTGAAAAATATTAATATTAAATTACCTCCATATTTTTATCAGTTTATTTTCATATTTTATCAGTGCCTTTTGACTATCGTTGCCAATCCATTGTAAAATGTTGTAATCCTTCATAGTTTTATTTAAATTTTACCTACTATTTATTACTTTGTATTGTATATATGTAAGCTCAATGAGATATTTTGTGGTACATTTGGAGCTTTTTCTGTTTTAATAAAAAAGTTATCAAATTAAACAGAAATAACTTTGCATGCTACTTTACATTAATATTTAATAGGAAATAAACGTACAGGAATACCTTGAAATTATATGACAAATAAAACCAATGAAAAGCTCATTAGTCGGATTTATGTAAATCAGTTTCTAGCGTTGCACGTAAGTACATATGAATTTTAATTAATACCAAGAAGTTAGAAAAGTCACTTGTTTAGAAACGGTTATTGAAAAAAAGGCAGATAATAAAAATCTAACTTTCATATATATCAACACATAAAAGAATAAAAATAAAAGTGCTGCATAAAACGTTCGTTTAAATGCACATAGCTTCATAAATTTAACTCTTCATAAGAAACTCCTCTGACATCTCAATGCCTTTTCTTTGTCACTTAAAATATTTTTACAGGAAACTAATATTTTTTTATTTCCTTGCCTTTTAGCTAGAAAGCTTTCTTCATTACAATCTATGTTATCCAAAATTTTCAACTGTTTTTCAACTGAGCTGTGAGTTTCACTTAAGCTTGCTAACGTCTTATCTTTTCTGGTGGATTTGGGTCTGCGGTACCGGCTTCTTCAACAACGATTTGCTCAGGCATCTCGATAAGCTCATCATTGCCAGCTGCTATCTATGTAAATCCAACAGGTCGCTGACGTTATCATTATCAACTTCCAAATATAATTGTCCCCCTGTTACATAGGCAACTTTTTCTATTACATTAATGGCCTGATCGGTTGACGGCATTGTTTTTACCTAGCTTTGGAAAAATAATGAAGAAACGTTCGTCCAGACTGAGAGAAGATGTCTGAGAAATTTCTCCGATTTTCCAAGGATTATTATGGCAACTATTTACAGGACCGGAGGAAAAGATAATGAGGAACAGCATGCTTCCCATCTCGAGCAAGTTAAAATAGCTTAGTCAGGATATTAATATTTGAAAGAATAAATATTTGATTAAGCAAATAAAACCTTAATTAATTTTTTAATTTTTTTCACTGTAATTGGAGCATGAAACGTATAAATTAATTAAATGTCACTGATGTCAAATATGAGATTAGAAAGTGGATACAAAATACGACTACCGTTGAATAAACATGAAAAAAAAGAAGATGCAAAAATATCCGAAAGATTTTAGATTTCACACTACGCCCATAACGATTTGTGGGTTACCTTTATTTATTATCATCTTCTTCACACTTTATCCATAAAATTCAGTTCAACAGCAGTATATCAAAATAATTTGAATATTAACATATCTTTAGAATTTCCGAACCATAGTCTCGCGCGCTGGAGATAAAATTGTTTCCCCCCCCCATAGAGTGTTGCCATTGCTCGCTTTGAAATCATTGAGTTTGTTAATCAAAAATTCTTTAATGCCTGAAAAATATGAAATCGATAATAAAGCAAATTCCAAATTCCAAATTAGGGCTTTCCAATGCCCTTATTCGGGTGGAAACGTACTTAATCAAAATTTGATGGCTCTAGGTACCGTTGTTTTATCCCAGTGCGAGAAACATACATTACATTTATGCAGATCCTTCATTATTTAATTTCTTTAAATATAATGCAGGACTATAATATTTGGTGGCAACAGTTTGAAACGTGAATCAACGCAGAAAGCGAATCGACGCAAAATGCCAAAACGAAATGAATAGCTCTTCTGAGCTAACAACCTTTGGGCTAAACAGAAAATTGTTTTTCTTTGAAAAATCTTCTAGCTTTTAATAAATCAAATGTATACCTATTTTATGGTAAAATCATTGGAAGTCTGAAGACAAAAATAGTTTAAATACATTGACGGGGCACACAAATAATTACATTTATTCTTTGTCATGATATCAAGAAATAAATATACATTTTCTTGCCAACTAAAAACTGCGGGGACTCAGATCTGATAAAGAAAAATACTACTAGCGCTTAAATTGTGGCGTAAATATAAGTTGATGAATATATATATAT
>KL868934.1:0-11999 GCA_000611955.2 Stegodyphus mimosarum | reverse complement strand
GATTATTTAAATGATCTTTAAATTGTTAATATTAAAGATTATTTAAATAAGAGATTTTTATTTATTTACATTTAAATAAAAGATTCTAAGGTTTCCAGTGGAAGGAATCGTTTGAATAAATCAAAATCAATAACAGTTGTTTTTATGAAACGATTTTTAAGTTTTTATTCTTTATGTTTATAAGAAACAGCTGTTTTTACGATAATATTTTACGAATTCTTCCTATTAAGGAAGAAGAAATAATAACCTCTTTGCTGTTGAGAAACAAATAGACTAAATAAATGTTCATATGTGTTGAGCATCCCTAATCTGAAAATCTAAATTATTTTAAAATCCAAAGGTTTTTGCTTTACGTCAGTGAAACATTTTGAGTGGACCTCATGTGATAAGTAACAGTCAAAATTTAACGGACAGTTTATTTTTCAGTAGCAAAGATTATAAAAACCCTTCTAATTTCTTCACCTGCGAAATATTTCTTCTGATCTTGATCACGAAAGAAAATAGTATTGTAAGATGCATATATATAAAGAAATTAAAAGCTATTAATATAAATCCAAAAATAATATAGATGGCGTTAAATGGATTAGAAAATATTTAGAATTAAAAATACGGAGATGCATAGAAAAGAACAGGAAAACAAAAGCCTACAACTTTTCATGCTTTTTATTTATCGCTTTCCTCAGATGAAGAAATCTGTTTCGAAAATACTATACAAGTGATAGAACTAATAAATACCGCTGATTACCTATTCTGTAACAAAAATTAGCTGGATAAATTTAGGCTTAGCATTGCAAAAGTTATGAAAAAGAAAATGGCGGCCATCATCAACGCAAATTCAAGTAAGATTTATTCACAGACGTCAGAGATTTCAAACAAGCAGCCAGGCATTTATGAGACAAAAATATACCATACCGCACTTACTTAATGCAGAGGAAAAGCCAAGCTTAAGAAGTTATCTGGAGATTATCGTAGGTCACTTCTGAAGAAATTGTTAAACTTTCTAATGTCAAAGTTTTTCGTCGATAAGTAAAGCATTTATTTCCATGAAAAATAGTGAGATTTCTGAACTCCCAAAACCTTTTTCTGAGCTTCCTAAATAAGCCAGGTAAAGGTTATTTACAAGCGCAGAAATATTTTGAATATGAGGATCAGAATGGAGATGAGCAAATTGGTGGCGGTCAGAGCCAACACTTCAATTACCAATGGTTTAAGAATACTCAACTGGCTTGCTACAATTCCTAAGGTTGTGCTAAATGTCCAGATCCTAATAAAAGTGGTTTTTATGAATTTCGAAAGAAAAAGTTAAATGTTTATTTTACAATAAATAAATCATGCGACCTAATGTAAATATTATCTCAAATATGTCATGAGTCTAATACTTAAACACCAGAATAGAAAGCATCCGGTTAAAAAAGAAGATTTCTCAGAAGTTACCAAAACAAAAACAGATGAAATTCGAGAAAAGGTCTAGTCAAAAGTACAGCAAATAATTTCAGGCAAAGCAGCAGATACTGTGCCGAAGCTGAAGAAGTTGACCAATTAATTGAGATCTAATACATTCAAGGTATTCCTAATCAAAACGATAAAGATGGTAAATCGGATAATTAATTTAAAAAGATAGGAAGTGCCTAGATGATAGAGAAATTCTCGAAAATTATGAGAGCTGAAGTGTACACGATTAGGACTTTTCTAAGTTCCAAGAAGTGATGTCTCGATTCTAATATTAGTCTATCCAAGGATTCTCTTTCAGTGAGCAGAATTTAGACAATTCATATGCATAATTATATTATGACACCACATACATGATTAGCTTAAAGTAAGGGAAAGGGATAGTTGAAAGCAAGAAACAATTAAGGACATGAATTTCGAAAATCGGTTTTGAATCTTGTTTTTACATTGGCTTATTTCTTAATGCTCAATAGGTTACTCTTACACTGCTGTTTTATTATTTTATTGCTACTGTTTAACTTGAACAAATTATTCTTTCAATATCATTCTGCATATTCTTTTTCAGTTGCTATATACTTCCACGTGGAAAGGTGTACAAAATAATCAATTACTATAGCAAATAAATCCAATGTTAAAGATAATTACTATATTAAATCCAGCTGCGGGAGTGTCGGCTTGGCGTACGAGGGAGATCTTTTTACTTTCTGGTTCAATAAGCACATACTTTTTTTATGTTATTTAACGTACAAGTATTAAAATGTTGAGGAGGAACTGAAATTTGTCTTTTGTAAATGATATTTTTTTACGACCGAAAGTGACTTGAAAGGGATAAAATTTTAGGAATATTTAAATGTGTGAAATATGAAGTATGATGAAACTTTAGAAGAATTTCGATCAGTGAACTGTTAAGTATGCACAGCTTCAATTAACTTTACTTTTACTTTAAACTGCAAGAAAGTTTAGCTTTGCTGGATGATGTATGCCCATGAAAAACCTTGCTATGAAACTTTTGTTTCGAAGAGAAAAGGAAACCTAGCAAAATAGCAATCAACGATGTTTATCTTACGAAGTTAACGCTTCTTATATGGACAAATCAAAGAACATGTTTACGTGCCCGCTTTGCATTAGCAGATTCGGACTGAAAATGACTGTAAAAACTGTTCATTTACCGTTTCTAAATAAACTTTGAAATTTATTAGGATATAAATTGTAAGAACTAGGAACCTGAACTAGGAAACTGTTCGATGAATAAATTTAGAAAAACGCCAAATTATGAATAATTTCTTTTATCCAGAATTTGATGCTTACGTTTTTATTTCTTATAAGCATAAAATAATCCCTATATTTTATCCCTGTGCTAACTGAAATTTTCTTTCACATCCTTGCAACTGAAAATTTCTTATATACGAGTTTGATATTGATTATATTACAGAGAGCTAAAAGTAAAGTTCTGAAACTTTTCGGGCACTAAGTATTTCTAGTGAGCATTTTGCAAGCTTGTAAACAAGATACTTTATGCAGGTAGAACAAAGGAGAGAGAAAGAGATATAGAGTCCTAGCGAGATTCAGTAAGCGAACGAAGAGGAAAAATTTTAAAGATATTTTATCACCGTACTAACCGCACGCAAAAAGAAATCTACTTGAGTATAAAATTCTGGTTATATGCTGTACCTAAAGTTAGAAGACGTCTCAGATTCTACGGGCCAGTCTTGATTATTAGTACTGTGTCTTCTTTTATGATATGTCTTGGAAAATGTCCCAGATTAGGAAAATATTCTTAGATTTTGTAAATAGGTAATATAAATTTTGTTAGTTCCTTTCCATGAGAGTAGAACAGAAATGCATTCATTAGTCAAATAATTGCGCATTTTAGATATACCCTTTATACAAATCACGTAGTCTACAGATAGAGTGGCTTGTGAAATAATTTTAGCATTTCTAATCGATTATATTCCATATATAGAAACACAAATTGTGTAATTATATCATACATAGAGTTTTAAATGAATCAATTAAAAATATGGAAGAGTAAACCGAGAAAACAAGCTTAACTTTGTAGAAAAATACTTCGACGAAGCAGAGTTATCTGATAAAATATTTTCGACGAAATATTATGCTTTTAAAGCAGCTGAAATATTAAACAGTTGCATTGAAATGTAAAATAAAAATTGGGATGAATGAATGTTTCAGTGTTCCAGTTCAGTCTTTCTAATTTTTTTCTCTTAACCATGATTTTTTCTAATTCAGATGACGAATTTTCTAGTTATGTTCCTTTCAAATCTATAACAATAATAACTAAGCTAGGTTTGTTAGAAACAAATGTAGCAAAAAGCGTGGTTTCCTACAATAAATAATTTGAGAATGATACTAATAATCCCAACTAAATGCTGAAATTGTGAAATCTGTAATAAACACAAAATCTTACATTGCTGAACTGGGCGAAAAATTCAATCATTTGATAAAAGAAGACAGGAATTAATGAAAATACTCGATGAAAACAAATGAGGTAAATTTTTTTAGTTTTAATAATTAAATGTTGATGAATAAGAATCCTATGTTAAAAGCTTCAAACATAGTTTTCTTTCTTCCTCGACTTCTCTTCCTTGTCAAAAAACCGTCTCAGATTGGTTTCAGAAAAGGCTGATCTGATCACTTTAAGTAAAATTAAAGTTTTCAAAAATTATGACTAACATCTACTGATTATCAAGCATATAACATTTATAATTAATATAATTTGCTTTCTTATATTCTCGAAAATATTATTATTTTAACATCTCTCATGAAGCAATATAAAATATGTTCAGTAAAAAAAGAAAAGTAAAATGCACACATAACAGATTTCACCTTACAGATTTAAAGCTGATATTTAACAAATCAAGTATAAGCCGGTATATACTTTTCCAATGCTGAGTATTTGCTTTGCATGCGTATGATAAGTAAATTTAATAGAGTAATAGATCTTAAAATTATCTTATTGTTATTAAAAATAGGAAAATATTTTAAGATATTTTTCAACTTTCCCATTTCGCTACATGCATTGTTAGACTTTTATAGACAACTTAAGTCATAATGCTGTGTGAACATGTCCCAACTGCGGTGACATAGTCGTTTATTCTAGCCGGACAGGATTATAGATGTTTTCTGAAAACATAACATCTTTGATATATTAAAAAAAGAGATGCAAATACAAAGCTGACGTAAAGATTCTAAATTAATTGAAATAATATTACTTTTTTTCGGCATAAAAATAATTTTGATTTAAAAAAAATCACTGAATATTGCTAAGCTCACGGATATCTATTCGCTACAGGAAATTAAATTTGAAAACCCGCCTAAATATGTTTATGGTTTTCAACAACATTCCGCATACATAAAATTTCACAATAGACTCTTCCTATTTAGCTACAACATCCCAATTTTAATATAATAGTTTTCTACCTACTTAGATACTCTTATTTTATAAACTGATATTCGAAGCTCTCAGATGCATATTACCGCACAGTAAAAGTATTTACAATTTGTTTCACTTCTACAAATATTGACAAAGAATTCCTAAATATCCAGTAAATTTTAATTTGCATTATTTCAGTACATCTTTACAGATATCTCGAAAAATGCAATTCAGCAATTCGATACACTTATGTTTTAATGTAGTTCAAAATGTTTTCTTTGTCTTGTCAATGTTGTCAGCTACACTACCAAAATTTAAACGTTTTCGCACACAATACCTACTTTTAGTAAAGAAGCTGTGAGTTTTTTGGTTCTCATAAGGAATACGTTGAAAATAAAATATATCATATTTCGTTTCTTAACAAAGCCGAAAACATGTCTTTCACTAATTTGGCTCTGGTTTATAAAACAGCCATTTACTAATATAAATGCTTGCCAAACAAACAATAAAAAAAATTCGAATTCTTATGCTGCCTTTGATTATGAATTGGGTTATGAGACCTTGCTACAACTCCCCTTCGGCTCTAGAATCTTACTGATTTTTGTTTGACCATAGAACCTTTCAGTGGTTTAACTTCACTTTTACAAGCATTAAGCCCTTGACATGCAATAACGTCCGGGAGACGTAACTGATTTCATGTGCCGTTGTAGACTTTGACGTTTTCGAGACGTCAAGAACTGTCTTCGGCGAACGCCGCGCAGTGTATTATTTTGCCATATAGCAATGTCAATTTAATATAATAATGAAATAAAACGCTCTGCTTTTAACCTTGCACATGAGTGTCCAAATTACACGGTATTCTTCGGATGCGTATTTCATTTGTATGTCAAGGGGTTAATCTAACAGAACTACTAAAATCTCACAAGTAGAAACAATTGTTATTACTGCTTTTATTTTCAGTTTTTAAAGCGCGTTTTTAAGTAACCTGACACACTATTTAAATAAGCAAATGGGAATTCTGTTGATGCAGCAGTGTGTAATGCGTTAAATTTATTTATCATTCAGCAAAAGGTTTTATGCTCATGTATCTTGTTCAAAAGATTTTATGCTCATGTATCTTATAGAAAACAAACTGATATAGTCTTTAAAGAAATTTTTCCGATTTTGTTACCAGATTGCAATGTTTGGCTAATATATGAACTGTAGCTGTTGAAATTTAACATTTCAGCAAACATATTTTATAGCCATTGCAGAGTTTCGATATCGTGTACAAAAGTGCAGCATATGCTAATGTGAAAACGCAACTAATATCATAGACGTGCAAGATTTTATTTTTTTAATTGCTTTTTAAATTAGATTGCAGTCTTTAAGTTTAGCTTTAGAACAAAGTACAATTCAAATAATTTTTATGCCTTAAGAGTTATATTACTCAAAATTTATAACAATTTATAATTATTTGAAACGGCGTTAAAGACATTAAAGATTTTGAGTTCTGCAAAATGACATCTTAAATCACAGCAGTTATTAACTAAAATACAATACTGTTTAAATTCCAGTAAAGAACTGCAAGAAAATCATTTATATTTTCGTTATGTGATTCTTCATACTTTTTCCTTCGTTCTTAATTCAAAGAAGAATAGAAGATGCACTAACTGCTGTAATAATCCCGATAGCATTAGTTAAGCCTGATATTAGTATGAATCACTAAGACTTTGTGTTATTTCGCAGAGTGATACAGAGGTATTTTGATGTGGCATCGTACTCTTAACCCTGAATTTTCCTTGTAGTTAATAAAGCAAATTTTAATAGCACCAAGCCATAACGATAGTAGTAAATATTAAAACACTCATTGTTTTGAAGTTTATACGGTCAAATCACTAACAGTTATAAACAAAAAACACTTACTGTTTGAAAATTTCTACTGTGAAATCACTAAGAGCTTCCCTCACATTAAAGTGAATTTAAGACACAGAAAAAGGTAACTTTTCGACGTATGCAGGAAATTAAATTTAGTCACCCAATTGTAATAATTCCATTTAGATTCGATCCTATAAACTTCTATCTATGGCGGCAAGAACATTTCTTATTTTAATATATCATATACGAGTCAAATGAGACTCAAAACTGTTCATATGCCAGATTGAGTAGGAATTTTATTTACGCTTGAATTTTGCTTATATTCAGCAAACTTTAAAATAAATAGTTCACTATAATCATTATTTTATAAAATTTGCTTTGGTTATTGTCATTGTAAGTTAAACTCATTTTGAAATATATACAGTGCCACCTATACCAGTGTGATCTGACAAAAATGCCATCCGAGTCATTCATATCTTACCTTGTAGTTCCCATATAAGTGTGCAGGAATGTTCAAAGAATAACTAAATGTTGCACTTTACGCCTTCGAACCTTATAAAAATCATTGTTTTAAAAATCTCCTGATGTTATTTGCAATAATAACCTTTCTTCAATGTAGTTGCCATAGAGAAAATCATAACTTTATATAATAAAACCAAAAGTTAACTGGACAAAAATCTTAAGTTAAGAATTTAAGCACATTAATAAGTTTAAAAAAGGTCAGTCACATTTGGCAAATACGAAAACTCAATTTTATTACCTGCACCTACGAGTGTTTCCACAATATTCACGGATTTAGGCAGTTTACGACATTTTTACGCTTACCAAGGCATTCCCTATTCTGCCTTTATCAAAACATTTCGTAAATTTGTAGATAGAGATCTCACGTATGTTTTTGTTACAATATGCTGGTGACAATGCTACACTCCAGATGCATACAATTATTGCCCCGTACTCAAAGATATAATAATGTGATTATCTTCCAGGGCAAAGTAAGTTAATAAAAAAGTCATTGATCTTTGCAATATGACATTTACAATGAGCATTTTACAACATTTCATTTTCATAGGGCTCGCTGAGCATGAATTGGACCACGAGTTTAATTTTTCTATGGACTGCGTGTATTTCTTGATACTTAATTCCTTCATCGTTATCCTATTTTGATCCAACGGTCTATTGAATATTCTAATGCAGCCAACCACCTAGAAAAGATACAGAAGAATTGTTTCAGCTATAGAATATTCAAAGCTTCATATTACTCAAAACTTACATATAAAATGCTCTTTATTAGAGATATCTTTTAAACAAAATTCTAAAATAAAATTTAAAAAAACGCAAATTATGTAAAACGGTTTTCATTTCCAAAATATCGGAAAAGTTCAACAGCTATTCAAATTTTACTAAGCTTAATTATAAACAGTATAATGTATAAATTAAATTAAAAATAGCAGTAGCATTATTATAATTCCTTTTCATACTAGATTTATTCCGTATGAGAGTTTCCATGTACACTAGTGTGGAAAACTTTAAGTTACGAATTCATTATTCAATAAACAACCATTAAATTATTGAAAAGGCTTTTGAGATCACTGTAATGAAGAGCCGACTCTGTAGAACGATGATGAACATGCAAATATCAGCAACATTACGTCAGAGGGCAGATTAGAGCACGCGAAACGCGAGGAGTCAGCGGGTGCAGTGCAAGACATCTTAAAGGCCTTGGCGAAGTGCAAAGGCAACTTAAAAAGAAGAAAGGAAGGCGAATTTCCAAGCATTTTTCTGCAATGGAAAGTGATAAGGTATATGTAGTATGGCTATAAAAAATATCACAGCGCTTTTACAAGTGATAGAATGATTGGCAAGCTTAAGGGGTGAAGTTTGACATTTGTCGCCCAAATGTTTGGAATTGTTAAAAGTGTTCTTTCATGTGCCCGAAAAGCCTTCCAAACGACAGGTACAGCTGTTAAGAAAGGTTGGTAATGGTCAGCGAAAGGAAAAAACGGTGACTGATGACCAATATACCACTCTACAGACAAAAATAAATTGAAATTAGATAGCGGTCAATATTGCTCAGAAGTTGTGCTCGGCTACGGGACGACAGGTGTTCTGGTTTACTGTGGCCAGACGACTTCATAGAGGTGGTCTATTCTCCCGCCGTCTTGAACTCTGACAGCAGGACCACTGACAGAGCCAGTCAAAGGCACCGTTTACAGTGGCCTCCTCAGCAATGGAGTCACGTCCGCTCTACAGATGAGACTCGTTTTAGCCTGACAAATTATGTTCGACGACAGCTGGTATGAAGAGAGGTAGGGACACGCGATTACATTATTATTATCTGATGGATCTGATGTATCTTACTACTACATAACATATTGTTTAAGCAGTGAAACAAGTGAAACGTTTAACGATTTTTGCTTGTCTGTTGTTACTATATTTGATGTTAAATGGTCTCTAGAAAAGTCTACTCCCAGAACAGAAAATACTTTACTCTGTGTAACTCGTGAAGCAGGTAGATCTGCCATTAGCTGAGTTTCATTTTCTATTCGAAACCCGTAGCAGACCTGCTGCAATAATTCAAAACATTTTAATGGCCACTTTTGTATTAACAACTACTAATCTATGTCTTATGATAGAAGTGAGTCTTTGGGCAGCTGCATGCAGATATTTTAGGAAAAATTCTAATAAGTGTTACTCTAAATAAAAACATTTTCATGTTTTACTGACTTTCTCACTAATGATATCATTCCAATTACGTTTTAAACTTCCCACCTCCAGCAATAATATTTTGGCTAATATCATCGTAGGTACTAACTATCCCATTAGAACGAAAATGATACTAATGTTTAATAAAATAACTTTGTTAATGAATTTCCTCTTACAATCTACGCCTTACGAGAGATGAAATGTATCACTGGTTGGTTTAAAATTCAAAACTGACACATTCACTTTCTCAGCACTGATTATTTACATACTGGGTTCTCGTAACAACTCAAGGCTATTCTCTAAAATAGCTGATTATATGAAATTATGAAACATTTGATATCCAAATTCTTAAATGGAATATGCCTTTTCCATTATTTTAGACAATTACTGGCCTAAAGGGACACTTTTTTATGTTTTATAACGTTTACAATATTTTATTAAATATAGCTATAGGGACGGGTGGAAAATTAGATTTCGTAATTTTTACAAAACTAATATTTTTAAATTTAAAAATGTAAAAGCATAAACATTTGCGTCATTTAAAACAATTTTTAGTAAGTATAGGACCAACGGTTGGAAAACAAAGTCCGGGTAAAGACTTGTAGGCACCATGCATGCACACAAATTTCGAAGAACTGCTTAAAAATTATGAACTAGATCCTGATATCAAGAAAACAGATTAACGTAGCCCGAAATAAAATAAAAATAATACTTTTTCAGATATTTACCCTATAATATGGCTTTTGTAATAAATTTATTTATAAATCATATTAACGACCTTCGAACTTCAAATATGCTATAATTTACTGCTTTATAGTATACGGAAATATTCGATAGATAATAATGGTGGTCCTATGTTAAAAAGAAATAAAATTTATTAGATGAGAACATTATATAACACATTGAATATTACATTTATTCCAGACAGCTACTTCAGATTCAAAAGGTTACTGTACTCTACCATAGATAATAATTTAGGTTGGTTAAGATTAATAATTCCCCTAAACTACTTTGATGGAATTTTAAGTCTGCTACATATTGTATTGATCTGGGTAAATTGTGAGATTAATTAAATTTCTGGGAGTAAATGCAATATTTAAAATGAGCTTTGGCAATAACAAACTGACCTCTTTTTCTCATTCTCTGTATCTGCTAGGAAATAGAGATGCCTGAGCCGTGGCTCTGGCGGAATAGCTTCAAATGTGTTCTTTTTCCCTTGAAGACTACAGCTTTGGACCTTATAACCATGCAACTGAAAGAGACCTGGAAAAGGAAGATTTTATATATTTAAAGAAAATAAATGAAATTTTGCTTATGAAGCGTATGGGAACGTATGGACTCTTAAGATATTCATTGTTTTTAGTTTACACTGTATAAACATGCATTCCTCTATACAATATAGAGCCATTAGGACTTTTTTGATGCAGAAGACGAGAAAAATGTGCAGTGCCCTTGCCGGGATTAAAACTCCGGACCTCCCAAAATACGCGTCGAGTATGATCACAGTTACACCACGAAGGCATGCGAAAAGGAAGGAGAAAATACCTTATAACATATAATAACATATAACATAACTTATAACACATAATACGTTGCTGAAAAATGCAACTGAAACTTGCAAAGGGGTATTATTATTCCTGTGTATTCCTCGATATATTAATCACACTCTATTGAAATATGCATCTGAAATTAACCTAAGAAGAGAAATTATTATTAAGCAAAGAAAATCATAAACATTTTAAACGAAGACATCATTAACATTTTGCATGTGATAGGTTCCACTTTATCGTTTTAGTAATTTTTCTGTTGTTATAAAAATACATTTAACTTTGATCAAATGTGTTCAACCTGTAAAACATCTTCTAAATTATAATAGCTAATATTAAAAAAAAATTACATGTTTTGTTTAAAAATGCTAGGTTGAAGTTAACTGGATGTTTTAAAAAGTTTTTTTTTTAAAAGATCAGTTTCCTTCTAGGTAACAAAAGAAAAGGTATGCAAAATCTTCAATTAAACAGATACTAAGAAACAAATTTTACTGTTGAACAGTTTTTAAGAATCACAAAGAAACCATAGTTTCATAAATTGCGTAAATTGTGGACATTATTACATTGATTATTTCAAACTAATTCGACACTGAGCTAAATTTAATCTGATATTGATGTGAAGAAACGTTTATTTTCAGTTGAGTATACTATCAGAATTGAAGAAGATTTGATACAGAATAAATTGAGGTTATCTGAGTATATTCCAAACTGATTCTGCCGAGAGTTTCATTCTCCGTTTCCTAGTAATTATACAGGACGCAATAATTTTCTTATGTATACTGCTTAACGTTCTTATTTAGTACGAATGTATTGTACACTGCGCAAAAAAAAGAAACAAAGGACAGTTCTATATCTCTCGCTCCACTGGGACGATTGACGAAATTAAATTTCCGTTTTAAAAGTCTCGAAAGTGAAACTTAGCACATGTTTAGATTTATATATAACATTATTTTATTCTATTGAAATACAGGGGCATACCTTCTTTAAAGAGACATCTAAGAAACTTCTTGAAAGGACAGCACATTTAATTAAAGTATTTACATTTTTTTACA
>KL868933.1:0-11937 GCA_000611955.2 Stegodyphus mimosarum | reverse complement strand
AAGTGCGAAAGGCACCAACTGTGAAAACGTCAATGTATATTTAATGGAAAAAGAAAGGCACTACCTACGATATGGCACCAATACAAAGCATTGCAAGCAAAGCCTGACAAGGTCTTCTGTGAGCCCAGTGGAATGTAATTATCGGGATAATTAGTGTGGCTGGACAACAGCCGCACTGCCAGTGGTTAAACAGTGGGTGTCCACCACACTTCACCATATCCATATCCATACAGGTCTGCCGATGGAAACGGATAAGCTGCTCAGAAATTGTGCAAAGAAAGATTACTTAGGAGATAGCTGTCAAATCGCCAAAAACGTTCGAGCATATTAATCGGAAACTGTGCGAGACTGTATCGTTCCGTGTTTGTAGGCGTGATGTGAACGGGAGAAATATGGAATATCATTGTAATTCGATTGCACAGAGTTGGCACATAACTTGACTACCATAATCACCAGATCTGACTTGCATGACTTTCTTTTCAGGGGACGCATTAACACTAGAATCTACTAAAGTTCATTGAGTCTAATGAATGTCTAGTAACCAGACTGCCAGCTGCTGTTAGAAATGTGCATGAAATACCTGAGGGCTTTACTAGTGTACCATAATACGAGCGCCACAGCTGTGAATTTTATATTGCTGCTGTACTTGAATCGTTAAAATTTTCTTTTGAGTTGCCTCTATTTCTTAGGAAGCGTTCAGGCGGTGTTATAGCTATCCGTATTGTGATAGTCATAAAGGCGTAAAAGTCATTAGCTTCGTTCACGCTTGTGGACAAAGCTAACGGCGAAGATAATCAGAAAATGTTGAATGGGGCATGCATGAATGTACAGCTGGCTCAATGAAATCATTAACAAGATATCAGTTCGCTTTTGCTAAGCTGTGATTGTTCGATTTTATATCAGACTGGCATAAATTTCAACAGCTCGAACATTTAGACAAAACTTTTATGCAATGACAATTTATATCGAGACGTAGCAATGGTTGGTTCCCTAACAACAGAAGTTCGGCTTATGGAATTTGTAGACAGCTATATTATCGGCAGAAAGCTACATCTGTTATTTATACCTCCCTTACACGATAGCACACATAACCTTCTTTCTTAATGCCAACTTTTCCGGACACGCATCGAATTGCAAAATCTGCTTATTTTAATCCTCTGTCTCCCATTATTCTTCTGTCAGATAGTTTGGAATCATCCTGCATTTAATTCTAGATATTTAGAACAACAAATTAGACAAAATAACAAAATTATAAATTCCATATTTTGGTTTCTCACATCTTTCTTTAAATGTCAGACACTTTTAAAAGGAATTATCACCTTTCTTCCCGCGTGCTGTCATTGTATAACTGGAAGCACATGTGGGTCGCAGTCGGAAGATCTGTGGTTCGAATGCTGGCCAGGGCAAAGCTGGTTTTTATGTTTCCTATTCCGTAAGAGGCCTAGTAGCTCTATATTCTCACTGGAGACTGACGTTAAATTACTGTACATTTTATAATTTTAAAACAATGACAACAAATTCTTCTGCAGGTAAAATAAAAACGATCCTAAGATTTCTTCCCAAGAGCGAAAATTTGAATTATTAATTTTACTTTTTGTTAATAGATTAGTCATCTTAGCACAATTTGTTCCCGAATTTTAAATAAGATTTTGAAATTACCTTAAACAATCATAATTAACTAGCAAATGGAGCGATCTGGAAGCAAAAACATATTTTTAATAAATTTATGACTATATCTACTTAGCATAACTCATAATCCTTTTAATTGATATAAGGTAAAAGAAAGAAGACATATTAAAAAAATTGCCGTTGAAGATGAAACTTGGCTCTTTGCTTATAATTTTAAAATAAAACAGCACTCATCTAATTGAATTTGAGAAGATTCCCCAAAGCCGCATAAACTTTGCTTGCAGAAACCTCGAACGAAGATCATCTTGATGACCGTTTTTGATTGTAAAGAGACAATTCACCAGGAATTTGTTCCTGGGGGACAAATCTGAATTCTGTGTTTAATAAAGATGTAATAATGAGTAGACTTCTGAACAGAATAAAATACGTTAGACGTGAAAAGCGCAAACCAATAACTGTTTTTGACTGCACCACAATACCTTTAAGTTCATATTCTTCAAGTTGTTCCTAACGAAGAAAAGTATAATAATTCTCAACCACCCTTATTCATCAGATTGGGGACCTACAGGCGCTTTTGCCTTCCCTAAGAGAAGGTCTCACTTCAAAATTTATTATCTTAAAAAGATTAAAGAGATTTAAAAAAATAGAAAGATACTTAAGCACTATTCCTAAAAATAAGTTCTTCGAAAGAATCAAGTAGCTGTATGAATGTATTAAACTTTGTATTGACTTACATGGATTGTGTATTGAAGGATAAGAAGTAAGAAAGTTGTTTTCAGCTTCAGATTTTATGCGAATTCAGTTGTAAAATTTAGTAGAGGTAATATGTAAATTAATGTACTTAAGTTAACATGGGATGAGCAGCTTCCTCGATTCCGTTTCTAAGAATGATTCTACAGTTTCCCCCCCCCCGATGTCTCTTTGTTTCAAGTGAAATTCTTTTCGATAAAAATTGCAGTTGTGATCTAGGCAAAGGCTTCGTGAGAATGTCTGTACTCATTATTTTGTTACTGTAGTGTTGTAATTTAACGATTCCTTGGTTTTGTAAATCACACCCATAACGATATTTTATGTCGATGTGTTTAGTGTAATTCTTCCCCTTTTCTTTCCTGCGAAGATTTATGCAAAAGATGTTGTTCTCGAATATAATGGTAGATTCTTGTTGAATGAAAACTATGTCTTCCATTAGTTGTCTTATTCGTTGTAGCTACTGCAAAATTATAGTTAGAGCAATAAATTCAGCTTCTATGGAATGTAAGGTAACACAATGTTGTTTTTTGCTTTTTCATGATACCGTATAGTTTACTATTTGAAATATAATATATCCCAATATAGATTCTTTTTACAAACTATCTCTTTCCCAATCAGTCTCGGTGTATGCTTTGGCGACTGGCTCACCATTCGATTTTAGATATAATTTGTAACTGGTAACTTTTAAATATCGCATGACTTTAATTAATACCATCCCAATCCGGAATTGATGGATTTTCCACTTTTCAGCAAAGCATTTCAATAGAATTAGCTATGTTGGGTTTAATACAGTTGCTAAATAAAAAGTATTCTCACTGCTTCGCTATGGTTTTGCTTATTGAGAGAATTCTTTTCTAGTTTGTTTTTGTTCTTCATAAAATTCGTAGTCATGGATGTGCAGCTTAGTTTCTTTTCTGATTCTCCGTCGAATTTCTCGATTATACTCCTAATCTTGTTACTTTCATGCTAACTAAAGCTCTTCTATCTTTCAACTAAAGATTCCGTCTTTTTCTCTTTTGACTTCGATTTTTAGATATGTAGATACTTCTCCAAGGTTTAGAACGTCAAAATATTCTTTGAGAATTCCTTCAACTTCTTGAATTGATTCATGCTATTGCTCGCCACTAATATGTCATCAACGTATACAATAATATAAGTTCTGATTTTTTCTCCGTTTAATGTGGAGTACCATGAATCAGCCCTTCCTTGGTTATATCCTTTTTTTTGCAAAGAATTTCAGCTATTTTGTGATTCCAATATCTGGCTGCTTATTTTAGTCTACAGATATCTTTTGTTAAATTTATGAGCTTTGTCTTCTTCTGGTAAAACGGGGCTTCTTATATATATCTTCTTTCAAATTGCCATACAGAAAAGCTGTTTTTCATCTAATTAGTTTACATGAATGTTCTTTTGAGTTGCTGTTGTCGAAATAGTTCTTATTGTAGTATATTTTACGACTGGTTCAAATGTTTCCTCGTAGTGATGCCCAAATGTTTGACAATCCTATTTAGCTACTGAAGAACTTCTTTTTCCATAATCGACAACATTTCCTAAAGCTTTTCCTGATAGCTATTATTGTTTCATTTTACAACTTAGTACCTATTTTCGCAGTTTAATAGCCCTTCTTTCTCGTTTTTTCAAACGCGAAGTGAGTATTGGTTTTGTTTCGTTTCTCGAAGGCAGGCTTAGCTTTATCGATTACCCACTGGCAATTTATGATTGAGTTTTTTTTTCGTTTTTATTTTTATTTTTAATAGTTTATCTCTGTATATTTTATGCGTTCGAATGAAGTAAACAATCACTTAGTCTTGTAATTAACTGTTGAAGGAACGCGTACTGCATTTGTCTGTCTTCTCACGCAGTTAATCGAGAATGGCTGAAAAAACAACGGAAATGCATAGGCATTTCCGTTGTTTTTTTCCATGCGTAACGCGTATACGAGCTAGTTTCCTTTAGAAACTCCTCCACGAAGGCATCCTTCCTCTTCATTTGACCGCGTTTGGCTTCCAAGTCTTGTCTACAAACTAATCAAATTGAACCTACCTAAACATCTGATACTGATGATCAAATCGTTTTTGGATAATCGTACCTTTAGACGTGGGAAAGCACTTCAGTGGGAAAAATATCTTATCAGGAATTCCCCAAGGGTGAATCTTGAGACCAGTATTTTATATTCTCTATGTTATTGATTTCCTTAATTTTAAGAAGGATATCAACTCGCTGATTGCCTGTTACAATGATGATACCGCGATAATTTCTGTCCAGGCATCGAAATCATGCACTGGTCAAAATTCAGGAAAAAATTCCTTATCATCGAGTTCTGATGCAGGAAATGGAAAATTAGCATCCAAGCTGAGAAGTCAAAAATCCTCCTAATCAGAAAATTCCGCAAAGAAACGCTATTAAGAAATAACTAACGCCTTAGGAGCCCAAGTTCCTGGAGTGAATGCTGCTAATTATTTGGGGGTTATCCTAAAGAAGGACTTCACCTGGTCCAACCACATGACTAAGTGTGTGGAAAGGCTTATAGCATGATGATCAGGCCTTACCTCCGCTCAAAGTGATAGACTGACATTGAATCTGAAGAGGAGACTGTATCTCTTCATCATAAGACCTATTGTTATAAATGTCCCCCCCGGACCAGCGCCAGCGATAAGGACATTAAAAAACTTTAGGTTTTTCAAACCAAGGCTCTAAGGATCATCACAAATGCTCCATATATTGTTCGCAATAGAAGCCTGCAATCAGATCTGAAGATGGAATCCATTAAAAAATTCATCCCCAGGATAAATTAAAATTTCTTCAACAGATCAACAAGGAACAACCCCGCAATCTTCTCTTCGCTGACATCCTGACCAATGAGACTGTGGAGGAGGATATACTTATCACGCCTTATCTGCTCATTTGCTTTATTCAAATCCATGTGACCACGATAGCCACACAATACTTCTGTGCGCTGACAATTATCTGTTGAAAATCGTGTTTCTTCAAATTTACGACTCTGAAAGACTCTCTCTTGTCTCCATCATATGGAGCGTAATTTTCTGTGCATTTTGAGTGGTCGTAGTATATAGCTTGTAAATAATCCAATATCTCAGGATTCGTCGAAGGAATTCACCTGACTAGCTCCCAAGCCTCCGGTCTGCTTTCAAGAGGCAAAGTGCTCAAAACTTCTTCCCCGACAATTACACCTTATCTAGAGGATATAATATTTAACCGCGGATTTCACAAAGGTCAGGTCCTAAAAGGAAATCTCTAAGGTACTGGTAAGAACAGGAAAAATATTTCCTGCTGTATGCCAGTATACAGACGAAAGTATCAAAGTATCCTTCCTCTTACGCAATAGACCTAGTGTGCTTTGCCAAATGAACCTAATTAAATCAAACCTAACGCAGTTAACTGGTGATAAACATATATTATAATAGAATCGAAGGGTAATTAAAACCGTGAACACAAGAAATACAGTAAGTTTGAGAAAGCATATTTATTTCATAACCTGCAAGAAAGAAAAAAGTATTGTGTGCAGACACAAGTACTATCTTGTTTCAGTTAAAGAAGGTGAAGGTAACCTCGGAGCTTCCGTTTACATCAGTACAGCTTGCTGTGTGTTTAGTTACATAATAACAGCTAGCTCTTTATTTAATTAAATAATCAACATATTCAAATTGCAAATATGACATGTAAAATTTAAGTAACTACCAGCTCAAGCTTTGAGACTATCTGACAGAGAATTCATTAAAACTAGTAATCATTCCGATGGTCAAAATTCCTAAGAGGATATTAAAAAAAGGACAAAATTGTCACCTTCCTCATGAAGTCGATGCCACATAAATTCGCTTAAATACGCAGTGTAGCCCTCTTCATCGGTGTCTTTTCTTGCAGTATTTTCATGAAATTCGAACTTGAACTGCGAACTATTTTTCGGAAAACTCGTCATTGTTTGGTGCTTTGTACAAGGCAAATTCCAAAACTGTTAAAAAAAACTGAGAAATGGCAATTAATTTATAACTTCCTTACAAAACCTAACCGGGCTTGCTATAAAACCTAACCTTACTGAAGATTAGGGATAACACCTTATAAGGTATTTCTACAGCTTTCTTAGCATACCTTCGTGGTGTAGTGGTCAGCATACTTGGCGTGTTTTCAAGAGGTCCGTGGTTCTAGTCTCGGCGAGGGCATTTCTGTTTTTTCAAGACTCCTGCTTCGAAATAATCTAATGTCTCTAGAACCTATAAGTACACAACAATCAATTTGACCGACAGGCATTTTTACGTTCTGATTTTGGCAACGCTGGTTGAACAAAGGAATTAAACGTTACGTTACACCAGTATATTATATGTAAATGTTTGGTAACAACAAGTTTTCCGCTTTTGGAAAAGCTTCAAAATTGTAATGTATTTATCATGAATCATATTTAATAAGCTTTGTTTGTCAATTTAAAAGTTCTTTAATTTTTATTGCATTACAATGTTTTTTAAATATGGAATAGGTTAAAAAACAATAAAAATGAATGCATAGACGATCAAAATGACTGCATGTGTACCTTTACGTTATGATGAGCATGTGTTCTTATAGATGTTAAATGAAATCAAAGCTAAATACTTACTAGACGTCACACTTACCCGTTACCGGCAATAAACGGCACTACTTATTGACCTTGTCCAAAACGGTCGATCGCAAAACAGATTAGTAAGATAACTAATATTCTTAAAATAGAATGCTATTATGCTGCAGCATTATTATTATATAATTATTAACAGAATCACATTTAAGCAATTAATCAATAAATTTGGGGTATAAAGACCTGAAAGAGATAAAACTTCAGAGAAAATTCTCTAATTAGTTTAGAAGCAGTATACAGTATATAAAGGGGGTATTTTTATCTATTCATTAAATTATTCTCTTCCAAACAGTTTCGCTTGAATGAGTCCGTAAATATATTATTGGTACACATCAAAGTGATTCTGTAAAGGCTTCCTCTGTATTCAGGAGGTTTTCATCACCATCTTCGTTTTTATGTGAGAAACAATATCCGTAAATTAGTAGCTACTGTCTAGACAGTTTTCTTCCTTTCAGGAAAATACATTTTATAACTCTGAATTCAAATCAACTATTTTTAAGATGACGTCGTCAAGGATGATCCTTTGAACCCATCAGTGTGTACTATAAACGCGAACTTTATGTCTGGAAGATTAGAAAAATGCAGACGAATTTATTATTTTATCTTTCCCAATTAACTTAGCCACTTTTAAAATATGACACTCACTTAACAATTCAGTAAGTATTATTACTCATTTTATTTTCTGCATAAACAGAAAGCATTTAGAATTAACATTATCTTTAATATCATAAAATTTAAAGATGCTTATATTTTTGATAATCTTTGCATCTAGTTTTAATCTTTTTTACGTACATATAGGATAAAAAGTATGCAACGAAATATTCAAACTTTTGATTTGCAGTAGTTACTTTATTTTCTATTTTAATTTGGTAATTGCCCCTTTCCATCCTGCAAACAGTAACTGCTGAAAATAAATCTCTATAAACTGCGCCATTTCGAAATTAATCGTTGTCATATGATTATTAAATAAAGCTTAACACGCAGAACCCTATATAACTGTTTCATCCAATAACAATTTTAGAAAATAATTATTAAGGCAACGGAAATTAAAGGGGACAATTATGAACTAGAACTCAAAACTCTTTTAACAAATTGGGCTTATTAAGCGATAGGAAATATTCTCTGTCTGCTACGGACACAGAAAACGAAAAGGATGTCTCATTCACAATCCTTCTGTTATTCAAACTCTGTCGCTTGCAGCATATCCTCTTATGGAATCCAAAATGACTTACATGGAATCAGACAAATCATGAGAAGGAATCGGATCCTCACATGGAATAGAACAAACAACTAGAATTTTCCCTGAAGCCATATCGATACATAATAGACGTAATATGTGTGCTTCCCATAATTTCATTTTATTTTATAAAGTCTGGATTCAAGGTGGAGAAGTACAGCTCAAAGCAAAATCGTCCGATGTATATGACTGTCCGTTCATTTCAAAATATTGTACAGCAGAAATCTCAGAGTTAAAAGGAGAGCAGCAGTTGCGGATAACATTTTATTTAGCATAATCCATGGCTAGGCTTGTTTAAATTCAAAATAAAAATGACTCAAAACTTTTGTGCGAATTATATTCGATAAACATTGTTACATTTGAATACATTTAGAACTAAAGAAATTTGAGAATTTTTCCTTTCAAAATGTTATTTATTTATTGAAATTCACATTTATTTTTTAGTTTCTTTAAATGTAGAATTAACTACAGGAGAACAGCTTATTTTTTTATCTGGTTGTAACGAAAGTTTTCCGCTAGAAACCGTTCTTAATAAAGTTAGAAAAAAAACATGAAAGCAGTATCTTTCATGTGGGTAGTCATCAACACCACAATCTATGATTTTCTGCCACCGTTTTAGTAGTTTTTCAAAGCCTTCGGCCCAGAATGGTAGCCGCGACACCAAAAATACATCAGTTTCATTTCGGACGTCTTGTGCAGAATGAAGATGTAGCTGCAAGTGTGAAAAAAGGTAGAAGTCCGAAGGAACGATGTAGGGGCTATATAAGTGCCGCAAAAGATTCCATTCGAGTCCGTCAGTCCGTACAGAGTCCAGCCGCTGAATGTACACACTTGTGCTCTTGCATTATCTTGATGGAAAATTACTTTTTTTTGCGCCGGAACTCCATTAGACGTATTTCCTTGATAGCAGCATCAACACGGACTAGCATCTCGCTGTACGTCTTACTGTAGCAGGGTTTTCCTTTTATCAGATACTCTTTGTGGATAAAACCTCGGCAATCCCACCAGATACAAAACAGGATATTTTTGTTAGTCAAATTGCACTTTGCAACGCTGCTGACGTGCTCACCGGGCACAGACCAATCCCCTTTTCGGTCTGTGTTGTTGAAGTAAATCCGCTTAATCATAAGTGACAATCCAGTCCAGAATTTTGTCCTTGCGTTGATATTCGAGCTGACCATTGCTGGCCCGAACATGTCTGGTCATGGTGAAACATGTCTGGCCCAACGATTGAACTTGTACGTCAAGTTTATGCGGTGCATAGCGCGACTAATGGACATGGCACTAACGTCTAATTCCTTAACAAGCTCTCGACCGGTTGCATACTGATCTTCTTCCACAAGTTCTTGCAGGCGAGCCTCATCAATATCAGTAGGCGGCCCAGAGCATGCTGCTTCTTGAATGACATAGTCCTTGCTTTTGACCTTTCGATGCCAAACCTTCACAATACAATGATACAACATTAGTACCTAAAGCTGTACACATGATTTGGTGACTGTAGCTGACTTTCTGAAACAGAACTGGAAGTAAATGATGGTCCTAAGCTGGTAGTGTGATAGTTCCATTTCAAACACCTTGTACTTAGACACCTTTTCCAAATTTCACAACATAGCAACAGGCGGAATCCAATCAATAGGCGGAACTTCTGCAAGAACAAAAGTAGTTTCATATAAGCCTTAATATTACGAAGAACTCTCAGTTAAGTTTTTCTTAGATGTGTGTTTGTTGATCTTATTTGCAAGAACATTTCCTCAAGCACGAGAACTATACAAAATGTAAAGGCACAATGTATTGCTCATACATTAGTTCCTGCATTTCATAGCCTACTCTAAATTATTTTTGGCAATTTCTGAAAAATTATTATCAATTTTTTGACATTCCGTAAAAAGGAAGTCAGTGTGCTTTTCCCATGTTTTTGGTCAAGCATGACAATGAGATACTTAAAACGCCTTTCAAATCCCAAAGGCGAATTATCAACTATCAATGTAAAATATTTTGTTCATCAAAGTTTCTGGAAACAGTCATAGTTTTACGGAAGGAATGAAAGAACGCTTATGAGAGTTCGCCCAGTTGGAGACAAGGTCCACGGCTTGAGGTCTAAAATAATATTAGCCGAAAGCTTTTCTTGGAAAATTAAGTAAAGTTAGTTATCCGCCTATGCAATGTTTAGACAACCGTCGAGGTGACTTAAAAGATCATTTATTATTTTGTTTCAAGGATTATGACTGGACATAGAGCTTTGAAGGAAACCTTTTTCCAGAGAATAAACCTTACTTTCGGAACCAAGCAAAAGCTCAGCAACCTTCCCGTTTAAGAAGCTTTTAAGCAGGTTATAGATGTTATGTGATATAGTAGCATCTTTTAAAATTTTTAAGATAGATAGCTACCAAGCATGATTGAAAGCATGTTTGATATCTAGAAAAATAAGAGCTGTTGCAAATTTCATTTGCTTTCCATACCGCAAGATATTATTAAAGCGAAGTAAGATATCTGCAGTAGACTTCTGAGGAGCACATCCAAATCGAGAATCAGTATAAAAATGCTGGTGGCTAAGATACCAATTTATTGTATTAATGAAAAAAGCTTTATGACACTTTTTCAAAGTAGATAATAAGGCAATAAGCTAATATCTAATATCATCAAGCTAGGGAGTCCTTGCATCTGAAATGTTACGGTTTTGGGATTAAACAACCCGAGCTCTCTTACATTGTTTTGAAAATACTTCCAATGATAAACAAAGGTTAAAAATGGCTGTGCAAAAGCTTTTTAACCACTGCATGAAATTGCTGTATAATTTAATTAGAAAAAGAATCTGTCCCAGGTGATTTGTTCCTTTTGAGATTTTTAATAATATTCATAACTTCTGAAGTCTATAATTACCAGTCAACACATGAAATATAAACCCTCTGACTCAGTAAGCACAGCTGTATGAGAATTCTCATCGTCACGCACATTATCTTTTGAAAATTTCTGCTTGATAATATCAGAAATAGTACCACTCAGTGTCTAAATAACACTGCCATCCGGGACTTTAATACCTGGAATCTCAACCCTTTTAGAAAAACTGGTCTTAGCCTCATACATGTATACTTTATCCTAGGCATTATGAATATTAATAGTTGAGAGAAAATTTTGATTAAAGCTTCACTATAAGGCTAAATTAGCAGCAGCTTGGCTCCTGGTAATTTAGTCTTATAATTCTGTCGACCCTCAAAATATGTAATTTTATAGATAACTTTAATAATACTGTTTCTTTCTGTCTGGAATCTACATCTAGCAACATGTACATGTCTCTTATAACAATCAGTTCCTTAGACCCCCATGTAACCAATCAGAGCAGTTATCAAGAAGGATATTCAAATCACGCAGTTCTCGCTTATGAAGTTCTGTAAACAAAAATCAGTTCTCTCTTTTTAAATTAAAAGTACTCAGTTAAGAAAATATATTCGGAAGATATAAAGTAAGACTAATAATTTTATGGTCAGAAAGCTTATCTTTCTCAAAGATATCCCAACCTTGAATATATAAAAGCAATTTCAAGCTACAAAGTGTAAGGCTACTATTACTCAAGCCCTGCGTGAAGCTAAAAATAGGTCTGAAATTTCCATTTATTAAAAACAAGTGATTTGAACTAAAATTGTAAGGTTCCTCCTTCAATCTCTTGACTCTTTTCGTGAGCATCAACTGTGAAACCTTATGT
>KL868932.1:0-11931 GCA_000611955.2 Stegodyphus mimosarum | reverse complement strand
ATTTTCTACGACGATGTTTTATACCACGATGATTTCCACTTGCTTTCTTTTCTCCTACGGTGCTTTCCCCTTGCGTTGTTTTCTCCGCGACATTTTTATGTGCAATGTTTCCATTAGACACGCTTGATTTAATGTAAATAAAGCACTTCTCTAATGGCTTATTCTCATATGGGATGTAGAAACCTCTTCGCAACATGGCACTGAGAGAAATCCATGGGACGGCTCTTTGTTTGAAAAGATTGCCAACCATCAATTAGTAGAACGAATTAGATATTATGATAGTGTAATCCTTTTTCTTTCTTAGATTTTTACTGTTGCAGACTCTGTGCAAAACTCATTGAAGTTCACATAAAAAGCTTTAGAATTCGAAAAACAAAACATTTGCTCTAAACACTGTGCTGTGCTTAAGGTATTATCTACCTTAATAATGTCCATAAACAGCTTTGTAGAAACGAGCCACGAAATTAATGACAGGATGAATATTATCCTTAGTTAGCAAGTAACTAAAACTTTCATCAAATCTCGGATTGGTTAAATTTTCAAATTTTCTTCTTTGATTTTATTTTTATATCCAAGTTTCCTAAAGAAACAATTCAGGAATCAAAAGAAAAATAGGAGAATAATTTTAATAAATGCTTGATTGTAAATACAAAATGAAACAGATTACCCAAGAATAAGTGTCAAAACAACGCTTGTAAACACACTCAGATTCAACAGATTAATTTTTTCAGTAATGAAGAATATTTCCGCGTCGGAAAATTTATTCCAATTGTTTTCGAAGTACAGCTGTTTGAGCTTTGTTTATGCTGCCTGGATGTACTATTGTGATATCCTTGGAAACTTGAGTCATACGATTAGTTTAGTTTTTAGATCAGGGAATCTTGATCTATTCTTTTAAATTATCATATACAGTCCTTAATATGGAAGATCAACTGCTTGAAGTATTTAATGCAAAAATTTAAAAAATAATTTATTAAGACTAGTTGAAACACATGAAAAAAACAGTGTTTATTTATTCATTTATTTGCTACGCCTTAGCAAAATGAACAAAGATGAGACGCCCGTAATAAAATCTGGTGTAAGAGAAAATGGAGGGATGTCCGCCAATATTTGGCCTTGGAAGGCTATTTAATATTAAATACCTTATTTTATTTTAGGTTGTAAAAACTATCTGCAGTTGTTTCCTATAATAACACAAGTAAACCAAGGAGATAAATATGTGGTTTTGAAATACATTATTAAAATATTTTAATTGTTATCAGCGGCAATGGTTAATTAATAAAATATTATTTCACACCGCTTGTTTTTCTATTTTTTTATATTCTATAGAATTATAGCTCGATGTTAAAAGTTAAAAAAGGAATTTACATCCGTATAGAGATGCAAAATATATCAAAGCACAGCACTGTGTTTTATTAGTCGCTTCAAACACGAAAATTTCTTTCATTCTTCTGCCTCTGTTTAGATATTTTCTTTTTTTCCTTTCCTTTTCTTCTCTATCGTTGTCACAAAACTTGTGAACGAAGGAGTCTTTCTAACGTAGAATCGGTAACATTGAAAATTTAGTTTTTTCTTAGTTCTTGTTGTCTGCGAAATTTAAATAAACGTTTAGATGAATGGGATAAACTGTTATTAAATGAAGTTTGATACCAGAACAAAGTTTGAGGTTTTCGTAGTCCTCCTATTCAAATATTTTAAGCAATAAAGCATAGAGAAACTTTGTCCTTACCATTCACTTAAGTATTAATTTAGTTAGTAAAAAGACATTTCTCTGGATATTTTTGAATGCATGTTAACTTGAAGCGCTTTTCATTGCTATTACTTTTTTGGGGCAATTTGATTCACTGATTCATTGTGCTTGCAAATATATTCTTGAATCTTTAAAAGCTACATTCTACCAGTTTCTTCTATCAATTTAGAAAATAGCAGGGAAATGCAAATACGATTCAGAAAGGCTTGAAATGTGTTCCTTATCAAGCATTCATACGTAAATGACTGAAATTTTAGTTTAAATGATACAAGGGGACTTGTTTACTAGATTTGTAAGAATGTTTGAAAGCTGTATGCGTTTACTTTAATTCTTCACAGAGCTAAATCCTTAACTGACTAACTAAAAGCTAAGCAATACAAAAAATAAAGAAAATTTTAAATATAAAAGAAAAAATTTTCATTGCCCACTCTTACAGTAAATAACATATTGTACAAATGCGCCAAACAAAACAGAACCGTAAATTCACACAGTACGCTATTGGAGCACCTCCTCCAAGCATTATGTTCGATAGCAGAAAATAGCGTTTGTTACTTTAATATAATTGTAATATGAAGGTGAGCTTATTACAAAAAAGTTATTTATTAAGAAAGGGTAACTGAAGTTATTAAGCGTACAATAAATATTTTTATACCTTTAGCGGTGACATCAATAAGTGGAACTATGGTTTCATAAATTATTAATCAGTTTAGCATTTTTAGATAACTTCAGTTCGCAACGTATGGAAAAAATGTTTTACTCTAAAATATATGCGAAATATGAGCAGGTTTTTGTAGCATGTTTAATAACCAGATCCTCCTTATGATCATATGATCTGGTCTCTATTACGTTAGTCAGAGGCACTGAACATAGTTTTCTTCCGGAAATCGCAAAGTTAATTTTCTTGTTTTTATGAGGAAAAAAATATTACGAGGATTTTCAGAATGATTTGGAGACCTCTAAAACTTTAATCCGATGAATGTCGTGGGCTTGTATTGACCTTCGTCAAACAAGTGAGACTGGTAACAACAACCACAGGCCACGTTTTACTTCTAAGATACAAATACCGGATTTATTGAAAATAAATACGTACTGATAAATTACATATTTGTAGGCATAAAAACTACACACTACACAATACATGGTAATAAAGATATATAAAAAAGGGAACACATAAAATTAAGTTTTAAACGCATTAAATTTACTAATACGTAAAGAAACATCAGAAGAATTTTCCATTTGTAAGAAACAGATAAAAGGATGCATGCTTCCTTCCCTAAGACTATGTTAGATTTTCCACGTTATCGAAGTATGTGTGTATTAACGAGAATGAAACTGGAATTGTTGAGAAAAGAAATTAGTATTTTTTTACAGATGGCGCCAATGCAGCTACCACTGCCTGCAAATCCTAAGCGGACGAGCCTTATTATATTGCTGCCATCTGGAGATAGTTCAAAAGAAGCTCATGGAAGATGGTCACCTCAAGATCTTAGTTGCTGCTTTAGATTCCACCCATGATCCCGTGAGTTTGTTGCTGCCTCTACTGAGGTTCATAAATCGACGCTTGTAGTCTGATTGATTCTAGTTATCATTTATCACTCTATAACTATTAAGCAGGTTTATTAATTAAGTTTCATTTCGTGAAGGATATGATTGTATTTGTTAATGGGTGTAATAATTCTCATGAAACAATTTCGGAGTCATATAAATTTACTTATGTATTTCATAATTGAATATTTTATCTGTTAACGTAGTTACTCCTATAGAACAATGTAAGTGATTGTATGTATTTCCATTAAATAATTCCAAAAAGCAGGCGTAAAGATATTTCTCCCGCCTTCTTGGCATGCCTTCGTGGTGTAGTGGACAGCACGCTCGGCGCGTATTCGAGAGGTCCCGGGGTTCGAGTCTCGGCGAAGGCATTGCTTATTTTTCATGTCTCCTACTTCAACAAAAATCCTAATGATTCTCTAAACTTAAGTATATTTATCTGACATAGAGACGTTGCAAAGATACAAAAGCTGTAAATCCAACTGACGTAGTACCCAAATATTCTGCAAAAGAATCGAGCCTTAGCAAACATTGACAATTTTACCGACAGCTAGAGGGGAGAAAAAAGATAAGTAAACAACACCAAAAGAATACAGATTTCTTATGATCTAGAGAATAAAGCATCGTAATCAAACAAGGAAACTTTTGTTTAGACTCTAGCTAGAACGCAGAATGGAAACAACAGTCATAATTGATAATGATATTCATAATACTATAGTAAGAAACGTAGCACATGGATTATCACGCAGCTTCGTTGCATCATAGGCTCAAACCTCTTATTCTACTAAGTCTAAATTTATATCTTAAAGTGTAACACAGATATTCGCGACAAGACTCAGGGAATCATTGAGGATTCCCTGAGATTTCATTGAGGATTAATACACGCCTGTATTAATCCTCAATGAAATAACATATGCGAATCTTCTCATTTTGTGTATTGCTAATAAATTCGTTCTAATTCATTGATTATTATGCAACATTTGATTTCGTTTCTTTTCATAATGCACGTAGCTTTACACGAAAAGTCTATCGTTTGGAATACTTGGAAATGAAATTTCTCATCGCAAATTAGTACAATTAAGTACTAAAATTTATCCCTGCGTGCAATCGAATTTTGTTATTTTTGTTTAAAGATAGGGATGTGTTTTAAACTAAGTGATATTATATATCAAATTCAATGGGCTGAGATACAAAGTGCATCTACAAAATTTTAGGATTAATTTTTTAACAAATTCCAGTAAACATTCCAAACTAAATTTCAAAGAATTCATTACTACGATATTTCAAATTGCTGTTCTTAACATATCGTCTGCTTTCCGTTAAAATTTTCCATCCAATTAATCGTTTGATTTCACCCAGTTTTTATGACACTTCGACTTGCTCTTCCTAAAATATCGTCCTCTTATCGAGAAAATTTTCTATCCAAATAATCATTGTATTTGAACATCTGCTGTTATGGATTCAGAAACTGGACAAAGAATAGTAATATTGCTTTGCTGTAAAGCAGGAAAACAGGCAAAATGCTTCATACAAACTGTATTTGGAGATGAAAATCGTTATTCTGCTTCTAATCCTGAGACAAAGTAGCAATCATCTGTTCCGGCTGAAGAAAATTCATGAAAGTCTTAGAACATTCGGCTTAAGAAATCTCCGGTAAAGATCATGTTGGTCATCTTTTTTTATTCGCATGAATTTATTTCCGAGAGACAGATGATTAACTCCATATTTTGTAAAGATGTATCGAATAAATGGTTTCTGCTGTGGGACAATGTACCACCATACAATACCATTCCTATAAAGCGGGTTTCAGCAAAGAAAAGCGACCCATTCTCAGCCGCCCTCCTTATTTAGCAGGTGTAGACCCTACAGACTACTTTATCTTCTGATGCCGGCTAGCTGTATGAACGTGCAAAGTGCTGTATAGATTTACAAGGCTGTGAATTAAAAATACTGTTCAATTCCGTTTGCTGTTCTTTCAATTTTATACTATCTTAGTTCTAAAACTTTGTAGACGCACTGCGTATGTAACACTTTCTATAAGGTATAAAACCTTTATAAGGCAAAGTGTTAAAAAACTGTTATTACTTATAACATAACTTTAAAAAAGGAACAACATTACATCTTTACAACTCTGCAATGTTTTGGATGCGTCTTTTATTATTGCATGGCATTCATTGCATTAAAAATACCACGAATTCTGATACAATAAAAAGATTCAAATTTTTATCGTCAAAAAAAATATTTTAGTATGGGTTACTCGTTTCCTTGCTTTTTGTTTATTTTTATTCTTCATCACTTCATCATTAACCCATATTTTACTGTGGTATGCTTTATTCAACAATATTTCTGTATCGGTAACCATTCTCTAACCAATGACATGCATTACCTTATAGGAGTTTATTTTTCTAATAGTTATTTTTAGTTTAAGACAGCCTTTCCTGTTTTCACTTCCTGTTTTCCTACCAGAATGAGTTTTCTGTTTCCCCATTTATGCAAAATAGGGGAGAAACCACTGCTTAAGCTGAGGTCCGAGGTACTTTAGCTGGAGAGCTACTGAGAAAAAGAGCGTGTTCTGCCGTTCGGCCACGTTGTTTAGCGAGTTAAAGCTTGCTAGTTTCCGGCTGCGCTTATTACATGCCTGTTAGTCTACGCTGGTGATTTTTAGATAAGAGCCAACTACACAGTAACAACTCTGTGCAGCTTAGGCTGTTTAGTTCTATTTAGCCTTAGTTTATTTTATATTTTCAATTTTAAGTTCAAGCAGCGAAGAGTGTTGGCTTTATTTATACCCAAGAGGAGCCTCCTGTAAATATCCTGAGTTCAAATAAAAGGGGTTTTAACCCTTCTTTTGAGTTAGTTGTTATGTAAGCAACATGAACTTAGCAAACAGTCGGTACTCAGTTCTGTTAGATTCTAGCAGTTAAGGAACTTTATTAAACTAGAACATTACAACCTCGCATTATTGTAACATTTGAATAAGCGTATACTTATAATAAGAACAAATTGTTACTGTCCCAGTTATCGAACATGGTTTCACATTATGCAAATATAAAACCTTTGGATCTTATTTTTTATTAAAAAGAATTAATGCATTCACTCGTTTCAGCAACTTCTGTGCCTTGTGCTGCAAGCTGTTTCCATCCTATCGATGACTCCGGCATATCATAGGCAACTGTCGGATTCCGGTTTGACGGACAATCTTACACAACTGGTGCTACCTTCGGATGAGTGGTACTACACTAATCATTCTACGCAGTATGCCCGTTACGTGAAGCACCACGCAGCAAGGGTCCTGGTTTACTTGGGACATGATCTACACGTGAAAATTGATCTCTTTGACAAACTTGGTATACTGTTCTTAATTAATAAGAACTTTTTCAATTAAATATGATATATCGTTGTTTCAATAAAAAGTAATTGACAGTTAACTTAAAACTTTTGTTTTATTAATTATATTTTAGCAGATGAATGCACTTCCAATGGCAAATACAAGAAGGATAGGCATAAAATTATTAAATTAAAAAATAGAAAACTGAATAAAATACTATTAACTGTACCTTTCCGCTTCTAGTAAATTCAAACCAATTACAAAAATAACTTTAGAGTAGAAATTTAGAATCTAAATTCTCGTTAAAACGGTTACAATTTTTATCTTAGATATCATTTTTTGCTTCTGAAAACGGAAAATGCAACCATCTTGAAAAGAAATATATTTACTAAATACCTCAAGCGAAATGTCCAGTAAATAAGATTGTGTTTAATTTTATATCAGTATTCTGTTAACTTTTTCTATTTATTTTCCTTCAAAATCTTCATGTGAGTAATTTTTATAAAGCCTTTAGAATTCAGTATCTGAGTAGTTATTAATAAAATTCATGTAATTAATTCAAATTCCTCAAAGACAATAAATGATATTAATCAATAAGTTACGTTCTGTGGCTAATAGCATTATCCCAAAAATAGCATACATTCGAAAATTCAGTTAATATTAACGAGTCTGTTTTTATTTCAGTTAAATCTATATTAGAACTGATGATGAAGAATTAATGTTCTCTGTTTGCTAGTTGTTTGGGAAGTTTTTCCGTTTGTATTTTACTAAAACACATTACAAGGAAATGCTAAACTTATAATACCTCGTACAATAAGAAACCTGAAAATGCATGAGGTTATTCTAGTTAAATTTTTACTATAATTAAAGTAGTCTTTACCAACTCTGTTTAGGATATATTTGAAACGGTTTATGTATCTGATATGTAATTTCATTATTCCCTTTTCAAGTATAATAAATTCATACACTAAATGAACAGTACAGATATATAGATATATATCAGCATGCTTTCTATATTATATTTAATGGTCTTCCTGATATTATTAATTTTAGTAACTTATCGAATCTTATAGAGTTCATCAATTTATTACAATTTTTTATTACTCCTGCGAGATGTAATAAAATAACCATTATATGTAATACAACTCAATGTTACCAAATACACAAATTATATTTTCATATGTGAAAAAAAATTGCTAAAAAATTGCCTTTCGTTAAACATAAGTTTTACGTTTATACTCATAAAAATTCAATAGTAGCGATTTTGGCCGCTTCTCATGTGCTATGTGGCTGCACAAAAAATAATAGAAAAATCTGAATGTAATTTACATAAATAAATATTCGAGATTAATTGTGCTAATTTGAGATATATTTTATCTAACATAATGTCAGAACGTCGGATTATCAGAAAAGATTAAATAGGTTAGATAAATGACTGTACACAAAACATTACCTGCAGCATAACTTTCTCTAAGAAAACTGGAAAAAGGTGTAAAATGAAATTTCTCTGGAGTTGGAGCAAAACGCATGATAAAATTGTAAGACTTACTTAAAATGATTAAACATGACTACCTACTTATCATTTTGAAAATAACCAGATATCAGAAGATAAATATCTTCCTAACGTGTCTATTTATAAAGAGTCGAAAGAGAGGCTCAGCTAGTTTATGAAAATTTAAAAAATTTCTTTCGTACTTCTGCAAGGCTGTTTGGAGTCACTATCGACACTTTAAATAAACTGAGTAAAATACGTTCTCAAGCGGCATTTTCATAATTGTTTTTACAATGCAGTGTTTTATAAGTTTGCAATAAGGCGAGGAAAATATGCAGAATGTAAAATCACATAAATTTAAAACAGCCGTTGAGAAATGATTCTAACTCTTTCTGAGTTTCTTAAATCATTAGTCACACTTTTCGTAATAAATGTGGGGCATTAGAAGCAATACACACCAAACCGATACGGCATCTTTTCTATTTTACGGTTTGCTTACACCAGAGTGAACAGAAATTAATTTAGTTGCGAAAATTATAAATCTAAATGTAAAACAACTAAAAAGATAAACCATAAAAAGAAAACTGTTGTAAAAACATGCATGTATCCTAAAAACCCAAAAGCGTTTTCTTTTTCTTTCAAGTTCTGAAGTCCTTGAATTGTTTGTATTGTAGATGATGGGGAAGTCTCGAGCGATTCACCAGAAGATGAGTACATCCGGAAGACATCCTTGCCGCCTTCCCAGCGCGCTTCGGCCTCCCTCGAGTATATAATACTCCTCATGTTGAAGGATATCCAGGTAACTCTTTTGCTTTCATTCCCCCTTCCCGAAATGTTCAACTGCTGAATAAGTGAGCTTTCCTGTTTCAGAGGAGGATTCGAACAGGAGGCCCTTGGGAGAACATCCAGCGAGGTAAACGCTTTTATGTATACACAGTTTTATCTCGAGATTCATGGAAGAGTGGTTGTAACGAGTTTCATTTCAGTTGCAGAGGAGAGCTTCTCATTTTACCTGACGGCACTGCCATTGATCGTGCACCCTCTTATTGTTTTCCGCCTCCTCAAGCATCGATTGCTGATGTCACTCAACAGAGGTTCAGGCGAGAATCGGAGCCGTGCTTCATCAGCGGGAAACGAAGAAACCTTACGGCTCCGTAGACAGAACGATTCCTCTCCAAATTTATGCACAGGACGATCTTTGAGGGGTCTGCCCTTCTTGCCCCTTCTAGAGACTCCAACTACACAAAGCTCAATGGACTGTTCTGCCAGCCCATCGCCCTCCTCCAAAAGCAAAAGAACGTTTCGTTTTTCCAGCTTGCGGAGGAAAAAAACAAAGACAAGTACTGAGAACACATTCAGCTCCTCACACAGCGACACCAGTGAAGCTGATATTGTTGCTTTCCAACGGGAACTCCAAAACCTCCCTACCCACCACATCAAGGTAAATAAGTAAACAAATAAACAATATAAAATAATGAAATGATAACTTTTTAATGTAGTATAATGAACACTGAAAAGGAATTTAAATAAAATAAATAGACTAAAATTATGTTTAACATTTGCTCTGCAATGCAACCCTGTCGTAATAGAAACAGTGCTTATTAGTAAGCCAGGATAAGTATCAACTCTGTCGTCTAAAAAGGAGGCTCGAGAATTTCGGTTTGTTATGCATATATATCCAAGGCTGGTATTTTTGAAGGAGAAAAATCTTATGCTCACAAGTAAAATAATTTAATTACCTTGCCATTTTTCAATATTTAATTTTTTCTAGTGTTTTACATTGTATGTAATATATAAAGAGTAATGGCAGTTCTTGTAGAATTATTAAGTTTATTTTGGAGCGGGAAACGTAAGACAAACCGCCTCCCGATATCCGAACTCTAAGCAAACTGGTTGCTAGCCGAACATGCTTTCCAATTATACCAGTGAGACACCGTTAAAGATAAAAAAAATACCTTACATTCTGTCCCAGTTAAAGGCGACTAGGGAGGAGGCAAATCCTGGTGGTGACGAATCATCGTCCATTACTCTTTAGTTCGAGCGCCACTGTAAAGTCATTAGGTTTATTTCGGAGCAGAAAAATGGAGGCAATTCACTGTGCTCGTTCCAAGATTCGAGCTCCGGACCTCTGATTGTTAGCCGGACATGCTTCCAATTACACAGTAAAAGCAGGTGGAGAAGAGGAAGAAAATACCTTACAAACTAACGAGATATTAATGGATGTTTGTTACCCATACTAAAATGTGTTCATGCTGCTATTACGGCTATAATAAATTATCAGGCTCTAAGCTGAAAATTATTGTTAGCTGTACTTAAATGCCTATAATACACACTGGTGCACAATTGCTAAGAATAACAGTAGTAGCGATAGCAACCACAAGATGGAAGGCAGAAAAATGTGGAAATTAGCATACGTGCGGGATACAGCAAGACGTGTTGTGCGCATGCAAATTTCTTATTCTCGATTGTTCGTCACGTGATGCGTTGATGAAAGAGATAAAGGATTTGACGCGTAATGCCTTTGTTGTACAAAAGCAAAATTTAACGGAAAAGAATCAATTGACGAATTTGCAATTTTCGGTATGTCTTAAAAATATCACTTAGATGACTTTACACGTGGCCATATTATTGGCAAGATTGAAGAAGGGCAAAAAATAACAGAAGTTGCTAGGGAGTTCGACGTCAGCCACAGTATTGTTTAAGGGCTTTAGAAATTATTTCAGACAAAAGAAATGTGTACCAAATGTCATGGGGGACTTGTGTTCGCAATATGACACCTGCAGAAACTAGGTACACAGTGCTACCGACAAAACGAAACGACGCAACACAGCTACTGAAGCAGCAAATCAATTACTTGCTGCTACTGTTAAGAGAATCTCTCGAAAACCTGTAGCCAAACGCTTGCATCGCTGTCCTGTTGTATGCATTCCATAGTCCAGACAGTAACGTACCACCCATTTGCAATGGTATAGCGAGCATCGTAACTGGACTCAGCAGAAATGGGCTTGTGTACTATTTTTAGATGTGAGTAGGTTCAGTCTGTTACCGGATTATAGACGCCAACTGATCTGGCGTGAGAGTGATGCTACTTATCGTCCAGAAAATATCCAGAAAAGGGCCGGTATCCGAGACGCAGTATCATGGTATGGGTCGGCACTATGATCCATGGCCTCATGCCTCTACATGTGGTTGCAGCTGCGACTATGACTGGCCAACGATACATTAATAATGTTCTGTTGCCTCATCTTCGCATGTTCCGTGGTAATGTCGGTGATAAATTTGTTTTCATAGACGGCAACGCAACATGTAATCTAACAGTCGCTGTCCAGGAGTGTCTAGAGAGTGAGGATATTCGACGCCTCATATGGCCAGTAGGTTCCTCAGATCTAAATCCCATTGAAAATGTTTGGGATGCTTTGGGAAGGAGTCTTGCTGATCAACAATGCCCCCCCAATAAACAATTGTACACTGACAAAGGAATGGAACAAATTACCACACCAGCTGTTGGGTAATGTTGTGCAAAGTATGACAAGAAGTGTGGAATCTTACATCGCCCTCCACTGTGACCATATCCCGAACTGATTTCTTACGCCAGAATGCCTGTGGATGGTAATAGCATTTTTTTCACTTTTATGTATTCAGCAAAATATGACCAGTTTGTCCCTTGAACACTTTAGAATGCAATGTGCATCTGATGTAAACACACTGAACCAAATTATCAAGTTTGAAATTATCACTTTTCAGTCTTTGAGCACATTGCGTTTTAGGATAAAAGTAAAGATGGAAAATCAATTTCACGCACAGAAAATCCAT
>KL868931.1:0-11898 GCA_000611955.2 Stegodyphus mimosarum | reverse complement strand
CTTACGGTATTAAATGTGTTGATTTGGAAAGCTTTTGTACAAAGTTATATTGAAAAAACTGTCGTGTCCTTAATATTTGCACACCAGTGTATATTAATGCTTGTGTCATCTATGCTCTTTTATTTCTATGACATTTAACGGGGGAAATTTTTATCCTTTAAATGTTTGAGGTCATGTATTTTTCCTGATTATGAAAAGAAGACACTTGTGTGTTCCTGCAGCACTTGAACATGTTAAAATTGTTAATCTAGCTTTGAAATCGTTGAGACCAGTTGGAGCCTTTTCTGTAAAGGTTGCCAAGGCATTTTCTGGTACATATTGTGAGAAAAGGCCAGTTTCATCAGCTTGTAAATTTGTCCTGAAGATAACATTTCACTATAAATGAGCTTGATGAATTCATATACAAATAGTTCAGCAGTCTCACTATCAGCTGAAGCTTTTTCACCTGAAATTTTTAAATGTCTTATACGATGGCAAATTTAAAATTTGGTTAACCAATCTGTCGAATATGTGCACTCAGGTTTTAAGTTCATTTTTTTGAGAAATATCCTGGCTTGGGCCATTAGCATTGGACCTGTCAATGGCATGCTCTCGCTGGACACTATCTGACCCACTGAATTAACACTTTGTCATGATCATCACTTTTAGTATAGCGAATAATTTCTATGTTACTCATTGTGAATGGAATGTTCAAATCCACAAGAAAATCATAAAGTTGCTTTTCTGTTTTCTTATGTCATATCCAGTTGATTTTCTAATGCCGTACTCCTCACATAATTTTGAGACAGTTATACCCATAATCCATTTTTTGCAGCAATTCCACTTTTGTTTTAATGGATATCAAAACATGCTTTTGCTTTGTCGATCCTGTTGCAGCTGCAGAATTAGAAACTCTTCAAAGTTCAAACTTTAATTTTCATAAAATTGCTGTAATTATAACAGCCTGCAAACAATAATAAGCTGCATCAAATCAGAAGGTTAAAGAGCGCAATCTGCTACATTAATTGAAATTCTTTGGAATCAATAAAGTATAATTTTAGCCAAGCTTAACAGCATCTGCTATACATCATTGGCTATGTACCATGAGATTGGCAACGAAAGACAAGTTGTTTTGTTAAATTTTGTCTCGCATCTATCATGCACTGAGATAATTAAACCTGAATTGTATTAAATTAGTTATTTATTATACTTATGCCTATTTCTTGCACATGCTTATCTGAATCCTGAATAAATAAATTCACACATATACTTAAGCTTTCTGAGGGGTCGACGTTAGATATTTTGCCGCTTGCTGCAGTCACTGCGGTTCCTAAATTCTTCTACCAAGCGCTTCCCTAAGTTCTAAATTTTTGCCGTGCATTAATTTTGAGTTCTAGTGCTTTCCCTAAATTTAAAAAAAATTTAACATCTCTTAATTTTTTACTTGGTGCTTCTCTAAATTACAAAAATTTTGTTTTCCCTAAGTTTTGCGTCTTGGTACAGCCACATGAGCTCTGGTGCCAGTTCTGGGTTTATGTGAATAAAAAATCAGTTATTCTTAATTTAAATAACACTAAATGCAATTTTTTGGCCTATGAGTAGTATTGACAAAATCTATTTTCAGCATATGGAAAGAAATTTTTGTTAAATTTTTTCTCGTCGACATTTAGCGTATTTAATCTGTAATCATCGCCAAATGGTTATTCAATTATCAATATTAAAAAAAAAGTATTTAGGCATTGCTGCATGAGTCATTACTCAAGTTGTCACGTGTTGATAGACATGAGGTGATGAAAGCAAAATATAATAAATAAATGATTCGCTAGGTTGGCGTCAAGGATATAAAATATTACTAGTCGTAAAATCAATGATGGTTCTACATAGAATAAACCATTCTGTTCTATTTCAGTTTGAGATGTAAGCAGATATACAGATACGTAGCCAAATTATTGATCATACAAATTTAAGCTAAAATGATTGTTTCTTTAATAATGAGGTATTTTATTTAGTGAAGTGAAATTAAGAATTGGGATTCTCCACATGTTTTATTATAGGGGAAAAAATCAAATATGCATGTTAAAGCATAAAAACAAAACTCCTAGAATAATTTCTTATTGGTGCCTTAAAAGGTCCCGATTTCAGATCATTCCGGATATTGGACGTCCGGATCTCGGGACTTTGTTCATTTATTATACATTTTCAGTTATTGCATTGTGGCCAAGGCATTTCTGAAATGATTTCATATATTCTTAAATAAACTGGCACTGACATTTTAAGACATCGTCCCTCTCCCTCCTCTTTGCTATATCTTTCGACAGAAGTAAACCTACTATTCCAGACAAAAACAGTATTTATCAGATAATGTGTTTTGATTGAAGTAAGGCAATACAAAGTAATCTAAATAATGAAAAACAAATAAAATAAAAAAAGACTTTATGAAATAAACTTTAGCTCATAAAATAATTAATGAAATAAAAGTGAAAAAAATAATTTAACAGTTTAATGGCAGCAAGAGATTAAATAATTCTCATTAAACAACTCACCTACAATTTTGCATCACAAATAATAAAAATGTGGGGCATCTCTTGTTGAAAATAAAGTATATGCTAAATTATTTTTGCCATTTTAGTTCATCATTTTATTAAATTTAAATAAAAGCTTATTTTACAAATATTTCTATAATTTTAATTCTATTAATCTCAATTACACATTACCAATCAAATTATTCAATTGAAAACGCCTTTAAAAAAATGAATAATCACTCATTTACTTCAAACAATTCTTTAAGGCAAATGATAGAAAAAACAAAGTAATATTGTAAAAAAGTCATATAACATTAAAATTTCTCTTAAACTTCATTTAAAACACTTTTATTTTGCTTCATCTGATGGTGCAAAGAGTAAAATTTTGAGATTTTTCTATTTGTTAAAGGAAGATGCATGCAAAAAAAAATCGTTTAAAGATTATACTTTTAAAAATTTAAATCAAATTAAAAAAAACTGATTCACATTTCATTATGATCCATAAACAATATGTGTACAAAATTTATTCTTGATAGTTTATCAGGAAGTAGTTTAAAAATTGACAATAATCTTGATCACAGTAGCAAAAACCATGAGAGAAGTAAATAGAAGCTTAAAGTGTCGAAGAAGTGAACTGCATTGAAAAACAGTAATCTTAATTCATCAATTGAGGAATATACATTAAATCGTACACATTTTACCAGTACTGGCAATTTGCCTTCATACTAGCTCTCAAATGCCTAGTAAATACTTAAATATCCACATACCACTTCCAGATATTTAAAACCTGCTTTTAGCTAGCCAGTTGTGTTCAGTGCATTTTTCCAGAACCTACTCTCCAAATAGTATTTCTGCTTTTTTGCAGTTTTGCAAATCTCTCATTTTCTCAGTCCTATCACCTAGTTTCTCTTTCATTCCTAGACATTTTGCCTAATTTTAGCTTTTCTTCAGTTTGCATCAATTCAGTTCCTCAAGAAGTCCCCAGGCAAATGATGGACTTTTCTCTGGCATAAATGGATGTCTGTTCATATGTCTGACACTTAACAAAAGAATGCTAAATGCACTCAGAAACTTAAGAGCTACCACATTCTCATCCATATTTCACATATTTTAGTATACTTTATTTGCAGCAGAACAACACAACATCCTTGAAGCATAGAGATTTATAAAACAGACTAGTAGTAATTAGCAAATTGATCCCAATTTTCCAAATGCTTATGCATGAAATAAATAAATTTATGCATACAAACTGAAGTTGATAATCTACTAGATTTACTTATAATGCGATTCTTGCTTTCACATTCAAATTTTTAAAAAATAATTGGAAAAAAGATAACCTTTAAAATATAACTTCAAATTGCAGATACAGTATGCAATTTTTTTTTTTATTTCTACGGACACAACTATTAACTAGTATCTATTACAAAGTGAATTGATGGCATAAATATTTTACATGCTTTGATTTAATGATGGCTATGCCTATATAAATTATTACAGCTTGCTATAAAAATATCTATTACAAAATAAATTAATATTTTCATATAAATTTGTATTAAATAACTAAAATTAGCTAATATTTTTACTTTCAGATAAAAATTAAATACTTACTTGACGTTGTAGTTGGTAACCCACTGTAGCATTTTTGTTTGCAGTATTTTCTGTGATCAAAATGAATTTTCCCTACCTGATTAAATACATAAATAAATATATACACGGACAAGCAAATGCATAAAATTTTCATAATTATCAAATGAAGATGCAATTTAAAATATTAACATAATTTTATTCCTTGAAATTTTCAAAGGCCATACCATATTTTTGGAATTAGGATGTAATATAGGATTCCCATGTTTTAAAGTATCAAAAACAAATCTTGAGTCTTCCGGCACAGTAGTTATACTAGTTATTGTCATGGAATGCGAAAACGTGCTATGAACATATAAGCTCTGTGTAGATATTTTGCCCTATGGGGGAAAAACATATTTTGCCTTTTTTATTAAAAACAGACTAATCAAACAGCCACAATTATGACATAAAATAAAAATTACCTCCCAAATGTTAAACTGAAATTCGTTATTTTTAGTATAAGATCGCAATTTTTTCATTACAAATTATTACAAAAATAACTGAAATCATCACACATATCATAATGAGTATTTTCATTCAATCAGGAATAGCAACATACTCAAATATCTTACAAAAGAAATCTAAAAGAAATGTTATTTAACAGAACTGACAGAGTTAAGCGTTACAGAAAAAAATTAATATTAGAAATAGAGAAAACATACTTTCACATCAGACTTTTTTTTTAATCAAAGGACATATCTGAATTTATAAAAATAAAGCATACTCAAGCATTAAAAACATGATTATCCCTTATCAGGAAAAATATATAAAAAATACTGCATGTTTCAAAAGAGCAACCCTTTCCCATACAGAGATTTTGATCTACAATGAAAAGTTTGATATTTCATGAATCCATGTTTCCGTATTCAAAAAACATTATTGGCACACACTGAATTGGAAATGTAGAGGCACAAAAAAGAAATTCAGGACTTATTTTTGCAACATCAAAGAAGTTTTAAATAAACTGAATTCATGAGTTTCAATAAAAAATAAATACCAATCAACAGATTATTATCTCTTTTAGTCTTTACAATGATCACAAATATGAAAATACAGTAAGATACACAGGTTTGTTCACAGCAATAAATGCTAAAATATGGTGTGCAATTAATTACAAATTTTAGAATATGAATGAAAATTCTAAATTCTAAAACGATAGGTACACTTAGGGAAGGAAGTAATTTTTTTTTTTTTTTACCTACAGAATTTGAAGTTAAAAATTACACTATGTAAAATTAATTAAAAAATAAAAGTACATATTTAACATTTGAAAGAACCAAGCAGATATATTATTCAAGCGATATTAAGGATGTTAATTTTTGAAACTGAGTTTAAGGAGGAAAGAACATAATTGGGTGAAAGCAAGTGGATCAACTTAATACTTCTTTCATTTTTTGTAAATTTTGCTTCACTTTAAGTGTTGGTAATGCACATTTGTTTATTGTACTACATGTAATTTCTTTCTTTTACATGGCATTAAAAAACTAATTTTTTGCTTTAGCTTCAAATTAAATGTTCTATTTCGAGAGTCGGAAAACATGCTACGTACCTATGTAAAATATACACTTGAGTTATAGATAAACTGAAATTATAGATATCGCTGTCAAATGAAATGGAGAGAAAAAAAAATTAAGGTAGAATTCTAAAGCTGCTTTCAACAAAGTAGCCCTTGCTGAATAAAGTGGTCAGTTTTGTTTTGAATGTTTTGTCTGCTGTAAGCGTTGTTACAGTGATTTAATTTCAATACAGAACTGCAAGTCCAAAAACGTACACATATTAGGGGGTAACTATGCAAAATCTTTTTACACTTTAAATGCAGAAATGCAGTTTAACACAAAGAATCGTAAAAGTAGCCTTAAATGTCGCCTTTGCAGTAAAAAACAATAGGTTTTAACATGCCCTCAACAAACTTAAAACCACTTTCCTGGAAAGTGATCCACCAACACCACTTTATATGAGCACTGTAAATTATTGTAATTTTGGAGAAGTGTTCCTATAAACATTGCAAATCAAGTTAACACTGAATGGATAATTAAAGCACTTGTTGAATGTGGTTGCCAGTATTCTTACATTTCAGAATGAACTGTTAAGGATTTTGATCTCCATCATATTGCTCAAAAAATTTCAATCCATTTTCAGCTTGGTGGATGTACAATTCAGTCACAGTCAGAAACCTTATGAAGTTTAAAAGCTTTCAGTGCCAACTTTTCTAGTCTTATTCATGTTCCAAAGCAACAGATAATTTGAGGAAAAATTCTTTGGTGCACAGGCAAGATTTAACTCAGAATTAAGGGAAAAGAAAATATGATTGGGTGATTATGGTTATAGATGTCTAGATGTAGAACTACTGGAGTGAAATTTTGTGAACAGTTATTCATTGAAAACATACCACAAATGAGAGGAGGCTTGATTGACTGGGAAACTCATTTAGGGTGGCTCATCATGCAAAAAGTACACAAAGAAAATTTTGATACTACATCAGCCTCCTTCACCACATGACTCTTTATGAAAATTGCTACTATTGCAGATTTCTGGAAACTGGAAGTAACGGGAATTGCAAATCCACTCTAAGTAAAATTAAAACGAAATTACACAGGCTCTTCTGCAGCATTTTCTGGAAACTAAGAAAGATTTGGAAGGCTGTTATGTCGTCAATTTACTGCCATTGGAAAATCAAAAATGCTTGAGTAACATTAAAGAAAGAGTTGAACAAAGATGTATACTGGCTACAAAATTACTTATTAACCCTCTGGCTGCTTCACGGCCATGCATTTTTCTTCCTTTATTGAGGAGTGCATAATGCCTTTTCACCATTTAACCAGTGAAATAAATTATATATATTATTAGACTTTTAGTTTCTGAGCAACAGATGTCATCAATCATTTACTAAATTGCAGCATTTGAAGGTAGTTGGTATTTACCGCTGCTCTAACTTCTTTATGTTTGCCACCTTTTTCTAATCAGAAATGGCAGTTACAAAATGTTCAGCAATTGATGAAAGATGAAAATGGAAAAAAATTTCGGAAAGAAACACAAATCTGGTGCAAAGACTTTGAAACTGGACTTTGCCTTGAACCATGTTTCGAACTCTAGCATACTAAACTACACTTCTAAGGTATTTCTATCTCAGTGTATTATATTTTCTGAAGTTTTATACATTTTACTTTTTTATATTATGAAATAAACAGAATTTAACTGTAATCCAATTGAAATTTCTTACAATTTTTTTTGTGACAACATTTGAAACTGGTTTTTTTGACAGCTCAGATTCTTTTTGTAAAAATCTATATAAAAAATCTTTTCTAGAAAGAAAAAAAGCATATTTTAATTCTCCAGTATATATAGATTTAAAATATGGGGGAAAAAACAATTTTTGAGGCAATTTTGGTCTACAAATTGAGCAGTCAGAGGATTAAAAGGGAAAGGCATGGGAAACAATGAAAATGCACCACTACTGGTGCTTAAAACTTCTTCAGGAGAGTTAATTCATCCGGTCCAAAAGATTTAGCCTCTCAAAATACAGCATACAGGTGAGAATCAAAAACTGAAGAATGCAACAGTTAAGAGAGAGGAAATGAAGTTTTCAATTTCAAATTTGAAAGAACTTTACTTAACTAGAAGTAAAATCATTAACTCCCATCTCATTTTAGAGATAGTTACAGCATAGATTTGAAAATCGTACAGATTAGTTTGAAGAATATAGTTATACCTTTTGATTAAGTAACATTTAATCAAAAAGTGGGGTGTATGTTAGGAGTGCACATTTGTTTACTGCAGAAGCATACAATTATTTTCTTTTATCATCTTTCCAAGAAATAGCAACCCAGGTCTTTTTGTTTACCTTCATATTCCATGTTCAGTTCTCAGAGTCAGGTAGCATGCTGCATAAAATATATACTTGTATTATGAAAAAAAAATGAAATTGTAAGGCAATATTATAAATAAAGTGCAGAGTGAAAGATTTGGGTAAAATGTCTAAGCTGCTCACGACAAAAAGAGAAGTATAAAGGAAATTCTCTACAAGTAGTTATGTGATTCTACAATGGAAAATGCTTCAGCACAAAAAAAGGCGAGGCTGAAAACTGAATGTAACTCGAGTTATAAACTATACAGCATAAGCTTTACATGGCTATATGCCCCTCTGTCATAAGCCCCTCTTTTCTTTTTCAGATTTCAGCTGAAAAGCATACAACTAAATTAAGTTCGAATGACATCTTTGTTACTAAAATGTTAAGGAGGACATAACTAAGTTTCTAAGTTAATCACTTCATACTGCAAAATTCATTAAGTGATGCTTATTGACATTTGTGCATTATAATGAAAATATCTAAAATCAAAACTTACAGGAAATGAATTTTCAAAGAATAATTCATCTACTCTTAGAGTACCTTTCGCAGTCCTTAAACTAAATGGAACATTAATTTTCTGGAAAGGACAGTAAAAGCATTAGTAAGCAACAGAAATATATTTACATTAGACAGACTGAAAATTTAACATAAGATGTTCCAACCAACTTAAAAATGTTGAAGCTATACAATATATTATTAAAAAAAAATTTTTTTTTCAAATACCTCATACTGAGTTTCAACAAAAGCTTGCCCATGAAATAAGCCTTCATGTACAGGAGCTGTAATACCTATTCTAAATATTGCATAGTGTTGTGGTTTAAGAATAAGCTGCAAATAATAATGTATGGATTAATCACATTTAGGGGGCAAAAGACTGCAATTATAAACAGTATTTTTAATAAAAGAAGAGAATTTCTTTATGCAAACATGCCATTAATTTTTAAGATTCTGAAATACCAAATATCCAATTATTCTTTTATTGCAGAAAACATTAGTTACAGCACTTTTTAAGCCCCTCCTCCTTAGAAGTTAACATTTCAGTAACACATAAACTGGGCATTCCATAAGCACTCTTAATCATTTTTCTTTTCTTAAATGTCAAGATATTATTTGATAAGTGAGATAGCAAATAATGGAATAGTGTAAATTATATATAAAGATATATATTACACCTACAAGAGTGCAATAGCCCAGGGGAAATACTGATACCATATGATATTCCACTCAGGAGATACAATGACAATCTGGAAATATTAAAATATATAATATTCAAGATTATAAGAGCTAATTTGTCAAATGAAAGAAAAGCTATTTAAGCTTAACTTGCTGGCAAGAAGTGATTAGAAATTCAGTAACATAAATATATAGCTGATCAGAATATTATTATAAATTTAGTAATTTTCCTTTGTTGTGCTAAGTTTTCATCCTACATTTAAAATGATCAATCACCCCAATTAAAAATTATATACATAGTCAAAGAAACCTTGGGCAACACAATGGAGTGGTCTCTAACTCAAATTGTATGCAGGCTGAATGCATGATCTGGAACACATCTGACTGGCAAATTTTAAAATAATTTTAACAAAATGAAACTTTTATTAACAAAATACAAATATTTTAAATACATTTTAAAATTGCTAACTATTTATCAAAACATAGTCAATAATACAAATGTCGCAAAGGGGAAAAAAATCAAATTTACATTTACTTTCCATCTGAAATCTAAACTTTGGTAGTTCTAGAACATTTTTGTTGATCACTTTGTACTTTAAAAACACTGACAACTAAATATTAAATTCTTAGGCCGACACGTTCTCTCAGAAAATTCTAACATGTTTAGTTAACTACTGAATAACATACATTAATTTAAATTTAAAAGAAGCTAATTATGAAAGCTTTCTAAGTTTTCAAAGATATAATTTAACAAATAGAACATAAATTGAGAATAAATAATAACAACAGACTCTGTCCTATTAATTAAATATTTTTACACATAAATAAAAATACATATATTTCCATAAAATAATTATAAACTTCTTTATTCCTTACTATAGCCTGACACTTGATTGTATTTTAATTCTGATGAAACATTTCTAGGAATTATCTTCTGCATGGATTGTAGATGCTCATTGGTCAATCGGCTTTCTTATTATCTTCTCAACCAGGAAAAAAAGCTGTTCACATATAAATGTGTTCCCAAACCAAGAAATTACTCTAAGGCAAAAATTTGTAACTCAGCGTATTTATTCTCTGATAAATATAACTAAAAATTAAAATCAAACCTGTATCTTAAAATCTTTGAATATGACTTACATCATGCTGTCAATTCATTGGCTCCATTTATAAATTTTTTGGTGTATTATTCACATTCGTTTTCAATGGAAAAGAAAATATCAACTCGGACATCAAATATCTAAAAACTTGAAATCTTCTAATACTATATGCAACAAATGCATAATTGAAATGTCTGCATGGGCCGCCATTTCAGACCACTGACCTAATGATTTAAGTAATCGCACCGAATCTTCTAACAATACAAAAATATTTATATAAAAGATGCAGAAATTGTTTTTTTATATGGAGTGGTTCATGCTGCACAGATTTAGTTTTACACACCATATATGGCATTTTGAAACAATGTAGAATCAATCTCTTCTTACCACAACCCAAATATCAACTCAGAATTAAACTTGGGATTGCAGGAAGAAAAGAATACAGCCAAATAACTGGTGGATGAACAAATATTAAACGTCACAACTGAATCATAAACGGTACTAAGATTCAACATAATTTGAGCCAAATCCAATTACACAGTATTCAACTGCTTCTACAGAACACTTGTAATTGTTTCATTTTACTGATAAAACTTGTACATTTGAATTTTGTTTTGTCAAAGCTCCATTACTCGATTGCCCTTCTGCAGTAAAGAAGTTTTTCTTATATTCCAAAAATGCATGGGAATACAGGAAGAGATTTGAAATCATTACAATGTAAAATTTCATTTGCCCTTTTCTTAAATGTACTACTTTTGAGATTATTCTATCTTTGAGAAAATATTTGAAAATTATAACACACATGACGTCATGAATGATTAAGGGATTTAAAAATATCCATTAGGCTTTCAGTGGCTTGGAAAAATTTAAATTCAATCTGTAAGAAATAATCTGTGTTTGAGACATTATTGGTACATGAAAACTTTTATGATGCCTTCCTTTTTATCTGCTTCAGTCATCCACTGATTTCTTCCTCATATTATGCACAATAAGGTCTCATTTTGACTCCACATTTTGGTGAGTTATTGTATTCTAATTCTCACTTTTCAGTAAGTTCTGCTGTAATAGCCTCTCAATGTAAGAAACGCTGAAGATAAGAAATGAGAAAAATAGAAAAGAATTCAGAAAGATAATGAGTTTCGTCATAATACTATTAAAAAAACATGCAGGATGCCTTGAATTTGGTTTTGTGTTTGATCACAAAGGCAAATGAGAAAACTCATATTTAGTTTTCTATTAGAGCAACTTTACAAGGTAGAATTAAATTCAGGTACTACTTAATTTCTTTCAAACATTCTTGCATATTTTTCCTGGTAAACTATGACAGCATCACTTATAACTGCATACTACATACACATTGGCGCCAGCCACTGGCAGAGCACTGCCCTGGATCTCGAACTTTCTGAATCACTGTTACTTCTGTGTTAAACAAGACAGCTTTTCAGGCTTTTTCAAAATGTAATATCCGAAGGCTCTGTTTTGAGCCCCATCCTTTTTTCATTGTTTATTTCTGGGATAGGAAAGAGCATCTATCCTTGTGAAGTCGCACTTTTTGCTGATGACGTTGTAATGTGGAGCAGCGGTTCTGACATAAATAAACTGGAACTTCAGATGAATAAAAGTCTGGTAGCAGTTCAAGAGTTTGCAGAC